>CATIWR010118378.1:0-18323 GCA_949677035.1 Omphalea diandra | reverse complement strand
CCCCCACACACACTCACAAATATTTTGTCACAAATAACTGTGTGCGGTTTTTTTTGCTTGCTATATATATATATATATATATATATATATATATATATATATATATATATATATATATATATATATATATATTAGATTTGCTTCCAATGTATTTTTCATCATACTTGAAATTTATGTCATCCTAAGAATATTATAATATTAAGAATAATTAATATTGTTATAATTACAATAATATTTATAATTATAATAATTTTATAATAATTATAACTACATTAAAATATTAACAAAATTAACTCAAATTTTTTAGTTTTTAGGACTTAGTATTTGAAGTACAAGTTAAGTCTAATCCTCTTAAAATAGAAAGACAGTCTAAAAGTCATCCAAAATCTACAAAAGTCTTAAGGAAATGTGGAAGAAAATTTTTTGGATATTGCACTCATATTACTATATAAAAGTCACTCAAAGTTTGCAAAAGTCGATTACTTTTAAAAGTCAATAATTTTTTAAATCTCAGTTAACTTTTATGAACTTTATAAATGTTATAATGGAATACTCTTTGATTTGTATAGACCATTTAAAGTCTTTAAAAATCTTTATTGAATACTTCTAATTTTTATAATGTTCTTAAAGTTTTTAAAAGTTTTCATTAAATACCTTTTGACTTTTAAAAAACCTTTAAAATTCATTATTGAATATCCTCTAACCTTAAAGTTCATAAAAGTCTTTAATTCTCGTAATCCAAAACACTCCACTTAGAACGGAAACCACTAAGTATGGCTTTTTTACCACAACTACCTCATCACCCATCTCATCAAATCCCCCTTACTTTTCTCTTTGCCTTTCCTTCACAATTTGCTGCTAAAAGATCCATTTGATCACATAGGAAATATTTGTACTATTTAGTTAACAACTATTCAAATTAGCAAAAACAACAAAATAAGAGAGGAAAAAAAATCAAATTTGATGATAAATTCATAGAGAATTTCATCTTGATGGGCACCTAGAACAAATATAGAGAGTAGAGAACAGAAAAAAAAAAGTACAAAGAAAACAATCTTAGTGTGAGATTGTCAATAAAATCTAGAAATTAATCAAGTTGTTCTAAAAAAAAATATGGTTCTCTTGATGCACTAACCGAGAAACAACATCACTACCTTGATCATTATTGCCTTTTGATCTTTTTCTATAAACTAATCATAATTATCTTTTGGTCTTTCTCTTTTTCTTCTTCTTTCTTAAAGGTGTTAGGTTGAGATAGTTTCATTTGAATCAAATCTCTATGCAATGGACCTTTCTTCAAACGTAGATTCGACTCATCAAGTGGATTACATAAAGAAACAATCGTAGATATCATCTCCTACATAAATCAGACAAGAATTTTTAAAGAATAAAATGAAGTATGAGTTATGCTCTGTTTGACTAGAGAGAAAATGAGAAGGAAGGAAAGGAAAAAGGACATGAAACCTATAAAGATAAGTTGTATATGCATGTTTTTTAATTACCTATATCTATAAGGATTTTCCATAATAGTAAATTGAGATAAGAACAAAGCAATGACACCCTTTCAATCGTAATTTATTTTACACAATTTAGGAAATAGAGAAAGAGAATAAGATTAAAAAAAAAAGAAGGAGGAGGAGCAGAGTAAGAGAAGGAAGAGTAGGGGTAGCAGTTGAGAAATGAGAAATGGAAAGTAGAGATTCATTTGGATTAGGACAACACATAATTAAACAAAAAGACAAAATTATCCTTTGCAGCAAAACAAAACGATGTCGTTTTGAAGGAATAAGGAAAAAAGACAAAATTTTATAAAAATGTCACCATTTTCACACTGCCCCAAAGAGGAATCAAAACTGACATTGGATATGGAAAAAATAACTGAATTATATAAATGTGTCTTCGAACTTATAAAATTGTAAGGAGCATATGAGACTTAGTAGGGGATATACGAGATGATGAAAAAAAGAAGATAGACTAAAAGAGAAAGATTCAACTTCAACTAATAAGAGAAAGTCACCATTATTTTGTCTTATTAGGATAGAAATGAAAATAAAAATAAAAATTCTCTTTCTTTAGGAGTATATAAGAGAGGGGAAAAAAAAAGAGATGGATATAGTAAAAGAGAGAGAATGAAAAAAGTGAGAAAGGAAGAAGAAAAAGAAGAAGAAATAAGTTCGTTAAGAAGAAATTTTTAAGGTTTTCTAGTTTTGGCATAAGGTAAGTGATTTCATCTTGTTCTCATATGAAATTTCTTCTCCAAAACATATTAAACATGAACAGTGTAAATTATAGCTAAAACTCATGTATGAAAGTTGTGTGAAGTAAAGGGGAATGAAGAGTTGAATTTCGTTGGCTCTATTTTTATGACAAAATTTTGTATCCATGATTTCATGACATTAGAAGAGAAATTCGGTAAAACATAAAACATAAAAGTTATGTATTTATACCTCATCTAAATCCATGTAAAACAACTTTGTTGAATATACTATGAGTGAAAAGATATTGCTCCTTAATTATGAATGATCCAAACTTACTAAAACTTGCTCAGTCCGAGATTTTTCGTTTATTTTGATGACCTTATAGGCCGAATTAGACAAAGTATACATAAAAAATGTTCTTTTATGCATTGCATAGCTGTTGGTAAATCAGTTTTGTAATTAGATACATATGTTTTGAGATATAGTCAAGAATATAAGGCTTTATCAAACTGTGCTCAGATAGAAAATAGGGTAGAACTTGATGAAGCTAATGTATAATAAACACAACAAAACTTAATTGTTAAAGCTCAATGGAAACCAATCGAAAATAACACTTAAGTTATTGATCAAATGAGAAAAGCACATTAGAAGAACTCTTGTTTCACAACGTAAATTCTCTATGTTGATTGCAAAGAGTTGTGTTTTTTTTTCTTTTTATGTGTATATATGGTAGTTTGTCTTTTATACTACGTGCATTTTTTTTCTTCTATTTTTTTCATGTCTTGATAACTTTCTTGTGTGGGAAGTTATTTGCTTTTGGAATACAAATAGGTTGGGCACCCAATATAAGTGGACCCAAATCTAAAAAATCTAACATCTCTCACTTGCTTATATTGGGATGCATAACAAACTTGAGAAAAAACATTTTATATGTTTTGCAATAATTCATACTTAGAAAATAGGTCGTGCGAGTAGCACTTTGAGAGCTCAGTGCTACATATATGTTAGGTATATAGAGTTTCCTAACTAAATGAATTTTAGAGTATAATATAGTATGTCATACCTTAGACCATTTTATCATATCTATCAAGTTTCATGATCTTATTTTTTATTATATTTTAAATTCACAATTATATTTCATCACATAGATAAGATATAATTAGTTGACTAATGAATATAAATTGATGTGATACTCGAATGATCTTTCTTTTCTCATGATTCTTTTAACCTTAACCTAACTTATTTTTTTAGAAGGGTTCTGTTATAGTGCGCCATCTATGATTCTATGGTAACATCCTAAGATAGTAAGCAATAAATTAAGTTTTAAGTAACTAATAGGACTTATAAGGGTACAATATGAGGATTCTTATTTACTCAAGGTCTTACATAATAATAAATTGAGAACTTTTTCTTTTATTACCCTTGATGGTCATATTTATTGCACATGTGGTATGAATCACATGCTACAACATTTTTCTCCTTTTTCATGGAATTTATGTCTTTCTCAAAATAAATATTGTATAAATGATAATTTAGACACACTTAATGTCTAACTTGAATTCACCAATCTATTCATAAATATGTTTAACTTACTGGAATTTATATCTGGCAATAAAGGTAGATATAGTAAAACCATGAATTCACTTAAATTATTATAACTTCTTTTTGTCATTATTAACATGACATTTTGAATTTCAAGCTTGAGCTCTATTATCACTTAGAAAACAAGTTTAAAATTTGTCTTATCTTTTTATATTACAAATAATGATAAAGGCGAATACCCATGTGAGAAGGTCAATCTCTTATCTGCTTAATGTTATCAAGAATATACTCAAGAACATTATGTGTGTGTGAGTGTGTGTGTGTATGTATAATCTCCATTACCATTTAGACATCAATTAAACATTTATATACATTGAAAAAATAGTTAATAGTACAAATACATTAACATCTACATATTTCTTGAGATTTTGTATAGTCAACGAATACATCTCTAAGAAACGATTTTGTTAGTAGATCTGTAGTCATATCTCGCTTAGAAATATATTTCATGTTTACTTCTTTATATGTCACCATGTCTTTTAATAAAGTTGTACTTAGCATCTATATGCTTAATTTTACAATGAAACTTTGGATCTTTAATATGCAATAGTTATTTTATTATCACAATTGACTAACATTAAAATTGTGGAACAAACGATGACCCCAATATCATCTAAAAACCTTTTAAGCCATACAACTTTTGATATTGTCAAGGACAAGGCCATAAACTAGATTTCCATTATGGACAATGTTATATATAACTATTTCTTACTACTCTAGGATATAGTATAGTTACTAAGTAAGAAAATAAAACTAAAGGTAGACTTCTTCTCATCTAAGTCTCCTCCTCAATTACCATTAGTATAACCTCTCAAATGCATATCATAGCCTTAATATCATAATGAGTAATCAATAATTCCCTTTAGATACTTCAAAATCCTCTTTATAGCTTTCTAATGTGCTAAACCTAGATTGGATTGATATCTGCTTACCATGCCAATAGCATAGTAGATGTATGGTCTTATACTCATCATGACATATATTAAACAACTAACTACATTGGCATAAGGAAATTTACTCATTTGGTTTTTCAATCTTCGGTCTTAACACATAATTTTTAGCTTGAACCTTTGCCTTTGAGGATTTTTTTGATATATGTCTCTTGCGAAAAAGATAATATTTTCCTTGGATGATCTTTTGAAATCTTAATCTAAGAACATATGTCGTTTCACCTATATACTTCATTTTGAAGTTAAATGACAACCATGCTTTGATGTCATTAACATACTTATCATTTCCAGTTATAAGTATGCCATTAACATATAATAATAAAATCACAAATTTATCCTTAGACCTATTGGTATATACAAAATGATACTCCACATTCAAAATGAAATCATTCAAAATGATTACATCATGAAAACAAATATACCATTGTCTTGATGACTATTTGAGGCCATAGATGGACTTCAAAGTCTATAAACCTTTTATTCGTGGACTTCTGTAATGAAACCTATTGGTTGTTGTATATAGATCTCTTCGTCTAATTCATTATTAAAAAAAGTAGTCTTTATATCCATTTGATATAATTTAAGGGCTAGGTTTGCAACAATAACTATAATTAAATAAATTGAGGTAACTCACATGATAGGTGAAAAAGTTTCATCATAGTCAATTTCTTTCTATTGTGTACCTCTTAATGGACAATTAGCCTCTCGTTATATCTTGAGAATCCATTTATTCTTATTGGCTTTGCGTCCTTTAAGGAGATTAACTAGTTTTTAAACTTAATTAGATCTCATGGACTCCATTTTCTATTCCATTACCTTAATCCATTTATCCTTAATAGGGCAAAAGAATGCCTTTTCTTATGGAAAACTCATAAAAACTTCCCCACTTTTAATCTTAAATCGATAACGAAGAATGCTTACATGATTTCTTCATCATAATTAAGATTCATTAATTTTCAAATTGTCCCACTTGGACTAGGATCACTTTCATTCTCATGGGATGATGAAATTGGGATAAGTGAAACTAATTCATCATTTGTCAAAATCCTCACATTATAATGAGGTGATGTTAATAATTATGGATCCATGATTTTAAAAAGTGACAAGTTTTGACTCATCTTGTCTTGTTTAAGAAACTCAATCTCTAAGAATGTGACATCATATGATTCAAACTTAGTTACACTCCTATTTTCTTGCTCACTTATGAACACATTACATTTTGAGGTTTTCAAGTACCTTATAAAGATATTTTTTCTTTCCTTTTGGACCTAATTTACCATATTAATAGGAATAATCATGAACATAAGCATCACATCCCTAAGATTTTAAAGCACTTACGTCAATTTTCTACATTTTATAACTCATATAAAGTGGTGGTAACTGATTTTATAAGCTTTTAGTTAAGTATAAATGTGGCAGTCAATAATGCATCACCCCAAAAGATGATCAGTAAATGAGCTTAAGCCATCATAGACCTAACCATCTCAAAAAGAAAGGTATTTCTCTGTTAGCAATACCATTTTGTTATGAAGTTCCAGGAATTCTCAACTAATGTTGTATTCCTTTTACATCACATAACTCTAAACTGATCAAACAAGCATTTTTTTACCTCGATTGACCTTAATGCTTTTATTTTTCTATCTACTTGATTTTCAACTAGATTCATATAACTTTTAAAATAACGCTTTAGATTTATAAGACATCAAATGAACATAATATCGAGTGTGATCATTAATAAAAATGATGAAACAAAATGCTCATTGTCTGGCTCTCACATTCATAAGACCACATATATTAGAATAAATTAATTACAATGAAAATTGAGCTCTAGTTCCTTTTCTAAATGGTTTTCTTGCAATATTTTCAACTAGACAATGTTCACAATTTAACTAATCTACTTTATCAATATTAGCCAATAAGCCTTTTTTGGCTAACCTATTCATTCTTTATTTACCAATATGGATAAGCCTAACATACTAAACATTCATATTATTCTCATAATCATGCAATGTTACAAATATAAAAAAACTTATACTATAACTACTTAAGTCATAATCCCAATCCATGAAAATAAAAACATGAAGAATGTAATCAAAACCATAGAAATTTATTCCCAAAGCTAAATTAACATACATATCATGAAAATGCCAATTAAAACCTAATATAAACAACACCTACATAGTGATTAAATTTTGATGAATTTGAGGAGCAAATAACACATCATATAGGAATAAGGTTCGCCACTATGCATGACTAACTTGTATGTGTCAATCCTTTTCACTTCAACTTTAGCATTGTTTCCCATAATATTCACAATGCTCCATATGAGACTCGTTAAAAGTCCATGTACGCTTTTCGATCCTTCACTATATGGTGTATGAGCTTTGAGTTTATAATCCATAAAGGATGTGATTCAGTTGAAAAAACAAAGCTAAAAACTCAAATTTTACTAACATTTGGGTAATGAGGTACCTTTTTTGGCTCGATACAATCTCGAGCAAAATGACCATATTTGTTATAGTTATAACACCTGATTATCACTATGTTCCTTTTCTTATTACGTTTTTTATTACCATGTTGGTTTGCTTAGGTTTCTTGCTTGGTTAAACTTCTTCTTTTCCTTTATTTGATTGGGACCGTTTTTTATGCTTGTGTTTCACCCTAAGCCTTGATGTTTGTGAGACCTGATCATGTACACATTAGTACGTGACTTAACAACTTTGAGGCAATCCTCTTCTAACTCAAGATGGTGCATAACATTTGTTAAGGTTTTGTTATTTTCATTATGGGCCAAATGCATCTTCATATGCTTCCAGCTTTAGGGTAAAGAATGGATGACAACTTGGACTTGTTCCTTATATGTTAAGGTATGACCAACATCTTTCAACCTACTTATCATCTTTGATATTTGCCTTAAACGTTTTTTCATATTGTGTTTAAGACATTTCTTATATGTTTCAAATTTGATAGTGAGCAATCTGAGTTTAGTTATGCATGTACCTCCAAACTTCACTTTCAATGAACCACATATTCCTAGTATTATCATACTTATAGAACTCGCACATGATGTCACCATCTAGGCTACTCAGCAACATAATGTGAGTTAAAAAGTTCTTATTCTTAGGCATCAGGGTCCTTCTTATATTAGGTTGTAGTGTTTTCCTCAAGCTCATTCATGATTATGTTAAAATCTTCAAGTGTCTTTTACTCTTTTAGTACATATTATATCTTCATATTTCAAATCTCATAATTGTTACTGTTTAGTTTCTCACCCTTATTGTGGGCAGTGACTATTTTTGAAAGCAGAAACCATTTGTAAAACACAGAGTTTTAGATAAGACCCTTATATATCTATCAATGTCTAGTATTATATACAATTACTTTGTCATTAATTAATTATGTTAATAAATACATTACATGAGGTTTAGATTAAAAAAGTCACATTATTTTCAATCTTCATCTAAGATCCAAATGTAACATAATTATTGACTTAATTAATTAATGCAAAGTTTCTACTCAAAGTTACTGAAACTTTTAAAATGTTTAAATGACTTGTGAATATTATATGCATTTATTCATATTTAATTGCAAAAATTAAATATATCTAACTAATTAATTATAAACATAAATAATTAATTGAACTAAAATAAAAATAATGATCAAAATAATATTCATAAAATAAAATATATACATACAAGATTCAAAGTCAAAAGTGAGATTACTCAAAGTCAAATAATTCATAAATATATAATTACATTAGAAACTATTTCTAATTTAATTAACCATCAATTTAACAAATATCAAATGAATGAGCCTTAAATAAAGCTTAATTAGAAGCCTAAGAAAATTCTTAGATAAAATAGATGGACCGAAATTGGACTTGATCACTACATTTGACCTTACAAAATTCCTTATAAAGTGTTGCATTAGTCTTGCAAAATTTCTTATAAAGTGTTGCATTAGTCTTTTACATGGCTCTTTAACTTCCACAATAGACCACAAAATGTCAAGAATGTCTCTATATTGTGGGAATAAAGCTGACTTTAAGGTTTTATATCTCCTAACATCAAGGAGCAAACTATTTTTCTAAATAATATTTTGAATTTTGTTATTGTAATATGATTCACTGTGCTAATCACATTGTTAAAAGAGGGAATGATCACAATATTTTTTTGGTTTTTAATCATCCTTCAAGCTTTATTCCTTTGTCTTATGTTTCTAATCACTTTGGGAGTTTTTATGGTGATTGTCATAATTTTATATAATAAATATAAAAAACAAATATAATAAATATGGAATTAGGCATATAAATTACAGTGACTAAAATAAAAATTAATCAAATTTAGTACTATAATGACTTATTAGACTATAAACATTTAAAAAAAATCTTCAGAATTTTCTTACCAAAAATAATTTTATGAATTTTTAATACATATATATTCATAAAAAATTAATTTTAATATCCTAGAGAATTACAATGATTAAAAAAAGGATTTGGAAAAAAAAATCAAAAAGGGATTTGCATGTGCTCCACATGCCAATAAAAAATACTATTTTTTTATTTAGGCGAATGAAATGACACGTGGTTTCTCAGGAGTGACAGGTCGTCCTTAGGAAATGACGCGTCAACCTGGGGGCTAAGACTAAACGACACATCATCTAGCTCATGTAAGCCACATGCTCAAAAACTCACACATTGACAATGGCGCATGTCGTGCATGTGCCACCTTAAAAGACTTTTTCGGTCTCAAATTTTGATTTGATATCATATTTTTGGAGTCCTTAAGTTTGATGGTTCACATAGTTTTGTCTAAAAATGTCTCTATAATTACCTTTGAATTTGAACAAACACAAACAATGCAATACTAGAAATTGGTAAAAAGTTACTATTCATTATCCTTTTCTTCTAGACATTCCCAAATAATCAAATATCATTCCATTTAATCCTAAAAGCTTCAAACTGCAATTACTATGGCTACAAAACTTAAATTCATGTAAGCCATATGTTGTTGGAAAGCTTGTAAGATATATTATCAAATTATATTAACTAATCTTTTTAAAACTAATAACATAATTTGCAAAAAATCAACAAAAATTATGATTGTAGAAACTCTAAACTCCAATATATCACAAACTATAAATAATCTGGGCCTATAATTTTATATGTAAATTACTACATACTGCATACGATAAAATTACGCATGTAAAAATTTATAGCCTAATTTTGTGTATATCAATAGTAATTATAAATTGATGAAACTGAATAAAATACAAATATTACTCTCAATGAAAATTTAGGCTATGTTAATTTTTCACATATATGATTAGAATACAAGTAATTGGCTATGATACTAATAATGATACTAATAGATAATAAAGATAACAAAACTTATTTGTTGAAACGTAGCAAAAACTAATAAAAACTAACACTTGAATTACTGATCAAATGGAGAAAATCATATTAGAAGAACTCCTATTTCACATATTAAATTCTTTATATTGATTGCAAAAAATTGTTTTTTTTTTCTTTTGTGCGTGAATAGAGTAGTTTTTCTTTTTGTGTTAGGTGTATTGTTTCTTCTTTTTTTTTTTTTTCATGTCTTGATAACTTCCTTGTGTGGGAAGTTATTTTTTTGCTCTTATAATAATTGTCTTTGGTAGTTTACATAACACTAATGGGTTAGACACTCAATATAAGAGAACCCAAATCCTAAAAACCCAACATACCTGAATTTTGACTATGTTATAACTTCATATGTCTAGTTTAATTAGAAAAAAGAATCAAGTTGTGTGGACAAATATAGTTTGAGTTATTACAATGAGAGTGTAGCAAAGTTAGGTTGTCATATAAAAACAATAAACATAAGTACTTAATCCACGAACATGAAATATGACCACAGTTGCATATCAAATATGCAAACTCATTTTGACACACACACACACACATACATTAAGGAAGCTCAAGAGAAAGGTTCAAGCCTATCATAAAGATTAGTTGTATCAAATGTGAAGAAAAGCTATAATTGAATTTCATTGTACATATGTGTGGTTTTAAGCTATAATTGAATTTTATTTTTTCTTGTATGTATATGTGTGATTTAATTGCGACATTTTACATGTGAATACAGTCAAGAAAGAATCATAGGATCTTAATGATTACTTGTTATACCATTATGAATGAATAATAACATATAAAACTAGAAGGATAGTATGACCCACTTGTCAAACATTTGTAAATCACTTGCTAAAGGGACCAATATATCCTATTATGCCAAATATTATTGATCAAATAAATCACATGTTATATGTTGGTTAACAAAAGCAAATGTCACTTAATTCATATGAAATTTTCAAGAGTAGTGTTTGCCTTACAAGATCATGACAAAATCAAATAATCAATTGCATTTGCACTTGCACAAGTCAATCATTGTACTTATAATGAATTTTAATAACAATGATTGTTTATTGTGTCTAAGTTATGACAATCATCTTTTTTAGAAAATGAAGCATAAAGTGTGGGCATTTTAAATCATAAAGTTTTGCAAATAGATACATAGAGCATAAATCATCAATTGAATTTCCAATCTCTTTCTCTCTCATTGTGTCATGTACATATTTCTAAATAGAAATCAGTTTGTGGTTCCTTACATTAAATGAGTTGTCCTTAATATATATGTATATTAAATAAGAAATTGATAGCCTTTTGACAAGTTCACATTTATGCTTCAATAAATGAAAATGGGTGATATTAAAGTTTGAGGTTTCTTCCATCTAATAAGCTTTATAACCTCTTAGTTGAAGTGTAGGTGATATTTTCCAATGTATACGTGTGTAGTTATCTTCAAGAACCTATTGTTGCCATTTTAAGATATTGGTTAATATTAGTAGAGAAAAAGGATGAAAATGCATCTCTTTCTTTAATAATAATGCCACTCACTAACTATACATTCACCATGCACTTCAATCTTGTTTATGCCTTCTTTAGATGTCAAGATCTACTTCATACAATGACAAAGGATTCCACCACTTTCATTTTTCCCCATTGATCATGGTCCTTATCATCTTCATCATTTCTTACACTTTAGAATACTCTATCTCTTTTTAGTTTCAAGTGTAAAAGTAAGGAATTCAAAGTTAAGGCAACATCTGGTTGAAGAACACAAGTGATTGGAGGCTAGAAGTGTACAACCATAATTTATTTGGACTATATAAATTTGTTTGATGGTAGATGGGGAGATGGACAAAAATAAAAAAGGGAAAAAGGGCAAAAAAGGAAAGCAATTTTAATAGGTAGATGTGTGCTATGTTTTGGTGGGATGAAAAGTTTTTGTTCTTATTTTCTTAATTTTTGTGGTAATCTTTTGTTTCTCACGAATTGTGAAATTTGCCAAATTGAACTAATATAGTTCATAAACTATAAGATATGTCCTTAAATGACTGAAATAGGTTTTTGATTGGATTTCCCAACGAAAATTGAGCCCCCCCAAAAAAAAAAAAAAATAGTAACCGCTCATCATTCTCACGTGCCTATTCCTCTAACAAAACCTTCTGCATCCAACAAAAGAGTCGTACTCCACTACCTTCACCGAATCATATTATAGCGCGTGCAGCGCGTTCCGTCACTTTGTTCTCCTCTTCCATCTATACGATCCGATCCAGTCTCTCTTCTCATTCTTTTCTTTTGCCAAACCCTAACGCTAACCCCTCTAATTTTGTCTTCCAAACTCAAAGCCCCTCGAATCCGAAGCAAATCAACGTCACGATAGTTGCATCGCCGATTAATTTCCCATGGATTCAGAGCAGAACAACCTCTATGAAACGGCGTCGCAGCCCGACACCGGAACCGACGCCTACACCTTCCTTGAATTCAACACCCAAGGCGAATCTGACTTCGACTACCCTGAATTCCGCTCTCCAGTCTCATGGCCGACCCCATCCGATTCCCTTGCTGCCACCTCTTCCGCTGTGGACCCCTCCACATCCGACCACCGAGCCGCATCCTCTTCCGATTCCCCCGTTGCCTCCCCCGTGTCGTCGAAAGCCGCGCGCGTAGGCGGTGGGAACAACAATAGTCTGGGCGTGGATGGGATAGTGGCCGGTATGGGAGGGTTGAATTTCGAGGAGACCGGGGACGAGGATGGGTATGAGTTCCGGAAAGGGGATTTTACGGAGCATGCGTGTAGGTATTGTGGGGTTTCCAACCCAGCATGTGTTGTGAGGTGTAATGTGTCGTCATGTAGGAAGTGGTTTTGTAATTCTAGAGGGAACACATCGGGCTCTCATATTGTCAATCACCTGGTGAGAATTTCTTCTTCTGCGTTTCATTTTGTATGCATCGATTTTCTTTTGCCCCTTTTTGGAGGTTGATGAATTGTTTTGGTTATTTTAATGCGTTTTTGTAGGTTTTTTTTTTTAATTGCAGTGTCTGGTTTTTAATTTTTGAGGTATTGTGGATATAATTTTGACATTGTTTCATAACAGCATTGTTAATAGTGTTTCAATCTTTTCTATTATCTATTCTCTAGATGGATCAGTTGTTGCCAATTCTCTATAATTGTTTGCGTTACCTTCATCTGGTTGGACTTTTTCCCAGGTTCGTGCTAAACATAAGGAAGTCTGTCTCCATAAGGACAGTCCGCTGGGGGAAACAATACTTGAATGCTACAACTGTGGATGTCGAAATGTGTTCCTTCTTGGATTTATATCGGCCAAGACAGAAAGTGTTGTTGTTCTCCTTTGTAGGGAACCTTGCTTGAATGTCAATGCATTGAAGGACATGAACTGGGATCTGAGTCAGTGGTGTCCTCTTATTGATGATAGGTGTTTCCTACAGTGGCTTGTTAAGGTTGGGTGGTATTATTATTAATATGTTTTTAAAACTTAATGATCTATTGTTTTAGAAATGTTTTAATGTGTTGGGCACATGTATTTTACAGATCCCCTCTGAGCAGGAGCAGTTGAGGGCACGCCAAATTAGTGCTCAGCAAATAAATAAAGTAGAAGAGCTTTGGAAAACAAATCCTGATGCTACCCTTGAAGATCTTGAGAAGCCTGGTGTTGATGATGAGCCTCAGCCGGTAGTATTGAAGTATGAAGATGCATATCAGGTGTCTGTTGTAATGATTGTTGCCAAATTTAGCATAAATTTTAAAGTTGATATATGGCTGCTTGCTAATGAGACGAAGGTGATATGTTGCAGTATCAAAATGTATTTGCACCACTCATTAAGCTTGAGGCTGATTATGATAAGGTATGTATCAGAATTTTCAGCTTATTAACTTTTTCTTGGGCATTATTCTGTTTTTTATGTCAATATCCAATTGTGGTTGATTAAATAAATCATTTTGTCTCTTTCCTCTACAACTTGCTTCTTGATGCTGCTTTGACTTCTTAATGTGAACCTCTCTCCATTTTAATTTCTTACAGATGATGAAGGAATCTCAAAGCAAGGACAATGTTACTATTCGATGGGATATTGGTCTTAACAAGAAGCGCATTGCATATTTTGTCTTTCCAAAGGTGCTTTAAACTTGCTTCTGCTATTCATTTCTTAATTTTTATGGTCAGCACATTGTTATTTTTGCTGATCACATGTTATTTTTGTTTCTGTTGCTCTTTATTTTTGTTAATCACAATTTTTCTATGGTTATTATTTTATTTTATGAAACCTGAATTGGTTATTCTCATGTTCTAGGAGGACAATGAGCTGCGCCTTGTGCCTGGTGATGAGTTGCGATTACGTTATTCTGGAGATGCTGCTCATCCCGCTTGGCAGTCTGTTGGGCATGTGGTATATCTTCTGTTTGTATCTGAATACCTGATAATTTGTTTTGAGTTCAACAATTTATAGCTGCAACAGATCATTTTTAGTTTCCTTTCTTATCTATAAGGTAATATCATGCATATAGGCATATACTTAAGTTACTTCTCTGTTATTTCAGATCAAGTTAACTGCACAGGAGGAAGTAGCGCTTGAGCTTCGCGCTAATCAGGTAGTTATTTATCATATGTTTATGTCTTACTTCTGGACTTCAGCAAGTGAAATTATATCAGTCTTGAACATTATTGTTGTATGCAGGGAGTTCCTGTTGATGTGAACCATGGGTTCAGTGTTGATTTTGTGTGGAAGAGTACAAGCTTTGATCGGATGCAAGGGGCAATGAAAACTTTTGCAGTGGATGAAACAAGTGTCAGTGGGTAGGTCGACTGATTCAACTTTGTTTGCACCTATTTATAGATTTTTCATATCACTTCGTGTGAAGTTTTAGTGTTTTGTGTTGACTATTATGATGGAGCAGACTAGAGTTTATTAAAAGTCGAGAAAAATAGGAATAGTAAGCCGTGCATACAACTGTGTCGTACTTGCACTGAGTGTTAACAGGAACAAAAGAATACTGGGATGTTGGTTGCTTTTAATTCATATACTCTTACTTTGTTGCTTTGTTTGTCACTGTTTAAGATGTGGCTGAATTTGCTGGCCATGATCAAACTCACCATGTTGTCAAAGCTAATTATTAAAGTGTGATTATGGCTTATTTTTAAAATAATATTACCTGAATAATCAACACTGCCAATATCATTTTTGCCATCCTGTCTGTTTATTTCTCATGTTATGTGTGATATTTCAAAATTGACGTTGACTTTGGATGTGAGATGATTGATGTTCAAGAAAAAAAGTGACTTTGGATCTGAGATTTGCTTAGCTATCCCATATGCTTCACATAGTAAGCTAACCTTGAGCTAAATTGTTTAATTTGTATCCCAGTATTATGGGAAGCTTATTTGAAGTTTTTATTTTTTATTTTTTCCATTTGTATCATGGATTTGGATCATGCTTTTATGGGTTTCTTTATAGTGCTGCTCTCCGTGCAGGTACATATATCACCATTTATTAGGGCATGAGGTTGAGAGTCAAAATATTCGCAATACACTTCCACGTCGCTTTGGTGCACCTGGTCTTCCTGAGTTGAATGCATCTCAAGTATGCTATCTTCAATTTCTGTGTTTGCATTCTGTTTCATTCTGATTCTGGAGATTTACTTGATAATTTTTAATTAGTGATTTGATTATATCGAACTGGTTTTGTTCTTTAATGCCTAAGCATCATTATGAGACTTGTAGAGGCAACTTTGAAGAACATCTTTGCATATTATTTGGATCTCTAAGCATTATTGAGCTCCATATATTATTCTATTGTTTAGCAGGCACATGTAAATTTTCTCGATTAATTTCTAGACAATTGAAACTCTTTCAGCCTTCACAATAACATGGTCTGGGTGGACTCTTTGGCTAATTTTCAAATGAAATGCAACTGAGATCCTATTGGAGCAGTTTGTCAAATTTGGATCACAGATTTTTTTAATTGTCCTTTTCTTATTGTTCAGATTCGAGGTGGAAACCCTTTGTTAATTGGAGCTGCCATCAGTATTCTTACTTTCCTTTTCACCTCTGACAGGTTTTTGCTGTAAAGAGTGTTCTGCAGAGACCCATAAGCCTGATTCAAGGTCCACCTGGAACTGGAAAAACTGTCACTTCTGCTGCCATTGTCTATCACATGTCCAAACAGGGTCAAGGACAGGCAAGTTTTGTAACATGTTTATTATATAATTTTGTTTTAATTTTTTAATGTTCCTTATTGTGTTATGTTCTTATATCAGGTTCTGGTTTGCGCCCCAAGTAATGTGGCTGTAGATCAACTAGCTGAGAAGATAAGTGCCACTGGCTTAAAGGTAAAAGTGTGAATGATGAGCATATGAAACCCAAGGATTGGTGTTCTTAAATAGCACTTTCTGCGTTATTTCACTTCATTCAACCAATAATTATGGCTGAATGTGGTTGCTCTGGTTATCTCACAATATTTCATTCCTTGATTCTCCTTTTAAGTTTTTCGTGCTTTTTGAAATGATGCAAAAAGTGTTTGACATGATTATTTACATGAAATAATAATTAAAATGCTAGTACTTTGGCTTTGTGATTGCAAATTTCTTTTATTTGTTGATATCACTGCCAACTTCTAAGACATCCTTCAATTTATATTTATGGTAGGTAATACAGTTAATGCTCCTGTTTATTTTATGATCATATAATTTCTAGTTTTAAAGGACTTTTGTTGTTAGATACACCACTATGTGCTTAATACTAATTCCATTTTTTGTTATAGTACTGCAGCACCAAGTATAGATTAATTTTGTTGTTAGATATGCCACTATGTGCTTAATACTAATTCCATTTTTTGTTATAGTACTGCAGCACCAAGTATAGATTAATGTAACATTAGGGGACCTTCTAGTTGCTCAGAGAATATTGTATGCTTTTACTTTAGTTATAAATAATGAAAATATGAATGTGGCATCGGTTTTGTTTGATCTGTATTTTAAAATTTTTGTTAACTAAGGTTGTTCGGCTATGTGCAAAATCAAGGGAAGCTGTAAGTTCTCCTGTCGAGCATCTAACCCTTCACTATCAGGTTTGTTGATTCTGTGGTTATCTTACTGTTTTTCATGTTTGCTTGTGTTTTTCTTTTGTCTCCATGGTTCTTATTCTATTAGTTTGCAGGTTAGGCATCTTGACACTTCTGAAAAGAGCGAACTTCACAAGTTACAGCAATTGAAAGATGAACAAGGTTTGTTTAATTGAAATTCTGTGCAGCTGTAATTTTTATTCTCACTAATTACATGTTGTTTAGGTCTAATTATTTGAGAACTTGTTAGCTTGCTTGAGGATTCATTAGTTGCAATGGATTTCATAAATTTTGATTTCTGATATGCAAGATTGTTTGGCATATTGCTTGTTGATTTTGTGTAAAAAAAGTATTTTATAGTATTTTATTTTTTCCACTGATTATATGCCATACTCGGATTTATTATGCTTCTAGAGTAGATGCCATAAAAATTGTAGTCCTTGTTTTCTGCAAAAGGTTCTATTGCTCTTGGTGTTATATTTGACTTTATTTTGGTTGGTTACACAAGTTTCGATTGGAAGTTCTAGAAGTGTATTTCTGCGCTTGTTCTAACAGAGTTTATCTTCTCTTCTGTCCATCCCTTGCTATGTTAACAGGAGAGCTGTCAAGCAGTGATGAGAAAAAATACAAAGCACTGAAGCGGGCAACAGAGAGGGAGATTTCTCAAAGTGCTGATGTCATCTGTTGCACTTGTGTTGGTGCGGGAGATCCTCGACTGGCAAATTTTAGGTTTCGCCAGGTTGAAATGCTTCTTCTGTGAACTCTTACTATTGTCAAACATTCAGTCTTACACCTTTTTACCCTGTTTTTAGGTGCTGATCGATGAGTCTACTCAGGCGACTGAACCAGAGTGTCTTATTCCTTTAGTTCTTGGGGCTAAGCAGGTACTTAGATCAAATTTGAATATACGGAATATACTGGATTGCTGGCATGCATTCTCATCAGGTTCTCCTTCTCCTAATGGATGAGTTATCTGTTAGGTTGTTCTTGTTGGTGATCATTGCCAGCTTGGTCCAGTCATTATGTGCAAGAAAGCAGCTCGTGCTGGGCTAGCTCAGTCACTTTTTGAACGTCTTGTTTTACTTGGTGTGAAGCCAATTAGGTTGCAGGTAA
>CATIWR010118359.1:0-15491 GCA_949677035.1 Omphalea diandra | reverse complement strand
AAGAAGAAGAAGAAGAAGAAGAGAGGGAGAAGAGTGAGCTGCCTAAGGTTTTCTAATTCTGGGATAGTAGGTAAGTAATTTATCTTCTTCTCAACTGGAATTAACCTCTCACTACATGTTAATCATGCATGGTTAGTGAGAATTATGGAGTAATTGTGATAGAGCTTTTGGATGGAAGTTATAAACCAAAAGAACAAGAGTTGATTTTGTTGATTTTGCTGTTAGAGTAGAATATTGCACCCACGATTTCGTAATCCTAGAAGAAGAATTGGGGAAAGTGAAAAACATGAAAGTTCTAGCCTTATGTCTCATATAAATGCATATGAAACAGTTTTACTTGATTCTGTGTGTGTGAAGAGATATGACCCCTTCATCAGGACTAGGTCAAATCCGAACCGAGATTATCTCAGCCTTCTGTTTTGTTATATTTTGATGACTTTATATTCTGATTTTGACAGAGTGCAAAACATGAAACTTGTAGGTTTATATTCCCTCTAAATACCTGTTAAGCAGTTTTGATTAATTTGCTGTGTGGAAAGAGATATGGATCATTGATTGGGACTGACTCTATACCGGATGACACACTACCTTTCTTTTAATTTGGTTTTCCAAGAATTTGATGACCATAGACTCAGAATTTGATGATGGTCCAAACTTGAAAGTTGTATATTTATGTCTGATCTACATACCTGTGAGATATTGTTGCCAAATCCGGCATGGTTGCTGAGATATTGTCCCTTTATCATGACTAGTTGTCAACATGTTATGAACCTACTTGCCCCGAGATTGGTCCTTTGTTTTGGTGACCT
Organism: Omphalea diandra; assembly: GCA_949677035.1. Lineage (NCBI taxonomy): Eukaryota > Viridiplantae > Streptophyta > Magnoliopsida > Malpighiales > Euphorbiaceae > Omphalea > Omphalea diandra. Next base: position 14,682 of record CATIWR010118359.1, on the reverse strand, counting down.
TATAGACTGAAATGGATAATGAGTAAATCATGAAAAATGTTCATTTATATGTTTAGTAACTGATGATAGAATATTATTGCAATTGGACTGATACAATTTGAGATATGCCCAAGAATGTAAGACCTACTCAGACTGAGAGGACACTGCAACAGGGCAACATTTAAAAATTCACCACATTTTGTGTGTGTCTGATATTGACCTGAAATTTGAATATATTGTGTGTTTATATGTCTAGTTTGTTTGAAAAAAATAATCAAGCCATTTGAATAAGTATATCTGGAGTTATTGCGGTGACCGTGTAGCAAGCTCAGACTGCCATATAAGGAAAACATGTATAAACACTAGGTACACTTGCATGAATCATGCCATAACTGCATACCAAGCATTCATAATCATTTTGATTTACTTATAACCATGTATGTATCAAATGTTAGGATCTCAATACTTTGAAGAAGCCCTACCATAAAGGTTGGTCACATCAAAAGGTGAGTAGAGACAATAATTGGATTCAATGGGTGTATGTGATAATTGTATGATATGATTATACTCTATTACATGTATATATGATTGAATTGTTACATGTTATATGGGACTAATATGATTATGTTCTATTACATGTATAAATGATTGAATTGTTACATGTTACATGGGAATACATACCAAGTGAGAATTAAATGCTCTTAATGATTACTTGGCATATCATTTGTGAATAAGCACTTGCATATGGAACTAAAAGGGGCGTTGTGACCGACTTGTCAAACACTTGCAAATTACAGGAAGATGGACCAATAGGTCCCAAATCATATGTTACATGAATCACATGAATTTCCCGAGAGCAATGTTTGCCTTGCTCGGTCATGACAAAAACAAAGCTATTGCATTTGCACTTACATAGTCAATTGTTATACTTGCAATGTATCTTGATGATATTTTATTATAGATTATGCCATGAGAATTTGATTATTATTTTTATTCACTAAGTCGCGACTCACCAAATTGCAATTATTTTTCAGATACTGAAGCATAGACTTTGGACACTTTGGTACATAAAGTTTTGCATGGAGACACATGGACCATAGGTCGTTGGCTGAATTCCAACTCTCTCTCCTTGCGTCATGTACATACATTTGATAGGAACAAGTTATGGTCACTGATCCTAACATTAGTTAACACATGTGTACATTAAATACATATGGGATTATATGTGTATGATGAATAAATATTAATGTGTATGCATTTTTGAACGTGAAATGCCATGATTTGCAACTGAAGATGATAATTACAGTTGGTGGTATTAAAGGGTTCAAGCACATGCAGGGCAGACGTGTAAATCCCGGTGTGTATGATATCGTAGGGCCGACGGGTAAATCCCGGATGTTGAGTGCTCTGATAGGTACCAATTGTAGCATTACAGAATGTGGTAGCAAAAAAAAAAAGTGCTAACATTCAGTGGTATCAATGGTTGTTAAATTTATTGGTATTAGAGCAACATGATTTGTAAACTCAAGTGGTCATTACATTTATTGGTAAATGCAATTGGTTGTTACATTTATTGGTATCAGAGCAAATATGAATACGGTCGTTATATATGATGATCCCCCTCAACTTATGCTAAAATTTTCAAGTTATTATTTTCTTCCACTTAAACTTAGATTCTTACTATCTCTCCCCCTCGGGAAAAATAAAAAAAAGGGTGGAAAAGGGAAATGAAAACAAGTATAAATGTATATAGGGAGCAAAATAAGAATGCAAAATATAAAGATAAAGTTCATCGATCACATAAGACAATGAATTATAAAGAAACAACTTGATATATGTATAACTGTGGGATCACAATAGTTTGAAACATAAAAACAAGAAAAATACAAAGGATCCCTAATCTAAAGGATAGGACAATCATTATCATCTCCAGAAGATGCTTCCTCTTGCTCATGTATGGCTCCTTCTGCTTCATCCCCATCCTCAACTTCTTCTCTATTGCCATCTTCATCTAGTGTATCTTCAAATTCAGTGTAGTCTGAAAGATGACAAGGAGGAACTCGTAACTTCTCTTGAAAATCCATAATGTCACTATGAAGATGTGAGAGAAATGGGAATCTTCATTTCATCATTCTCATAATCTTATTGAGTTTTTTTATCAATGATGGCAAGAGATAACTTGGACTTGGGTTTTAGTTGAGGAGGAAGGACTGGATTTGTGCCTTCTTCAATGTGGAGCCTCTTCCTTTTTGAAGCTTATGAAGTTTCCATCTTTTTTGCTCTAACTGCACCTAGGGTATACGCATAGGTGTTTAGATGAATAGCTTTGGCATTAATAAGGGAGGTGAGATCTAGGAAGTTTTGTAAAGGTAGAAGTTTCTCGGTGAGGAATTTTTCTTTTTCCTCATCAAGGGCTTCAATGAAATGATATATGGCAGTGATGTGTGAAGGTAGCAAAAATTGGCTCTTAGGTTTGGCACTCATATGAATCAATTGATCCACAAGGTACTGGCCAGTTTGGATTAGTTTATTTTTGACAAGGCAGAAAAGGAATGCCAAGTTTTTTTGGGACACTTTCTCATTCCCATCACCTCTTGCATTTACGAAAAAGTTGATGATACGGTGAAGTATCCAAAGGGGCAGGAATTTGATGTATTTAGACAAAGAAGAGCGGGGGCTGTGTTTGATTTCTATGGAGATTTTTGACCAAAACTCATATTAGAAAACATCAAGTGTAAAGATTATGAAGGGCATGTTTTCTCTGACTTGAATATTAAAAACATAAGATAGTTGGTTGAAAGTAATGTAAAAAGGGTCAAAAGTAATGTAAAAAGTGATGGGAGAACTTAAACTCTTCCTTAGATTACAAATCAAACAAAGAAAAAATGGAATCTTCATCAATAAAGCCAAATATATAAATGAACTAATCAAAAGGTTTGGCATGGACAATAGCAAGCCTTGTAAAATTCTTATGTGCACTAACATCAAGCTAAGCATGGATGAACATGGTAAAAATGTAGACCAAAAGTTATATAAAGGTATGATTGGTAGTCCACTCTTTCTTTTTGCCTCTAGACCTGATATTATGTTTAGTGTTTGCTTATATGCTAGATATCAATCTAATCTTAAAGATTCTCACTTGCATGCTATAAAACACATACTCAAGTATGTTATTAATACCCTTAACTTAGGACATTGGTATCCTAAGAGTTTTCATTTGAGTTAAATTAATTTTCTCATGTTGATTTTGTTGGGTGTACCTTAAATAGAAAGGGCATTTCAGGCACATATCAATTACTTGGTCAATGTTTAGTGTCTTAGAGTAACAACAAGCAAAACTCATTTGCTTTATTAATTGCTAAAGCTGAGTATGTAACAACTGACCTATGTTGTGCCCAAATCCTTTAAATGAAACTACAACTTCTTGATTATAATATTGTTGTAAAATAAGTTGCTATTCAGTGTGATAACACTAGTGCTATAAACTTGTTTAGAAATCCCATTCAACATTCTATAAGCAAGCATATAAGACATCATTTTCTTAAGGATCATACTAATAATGGAGATATTATATTGGAATTTATTGATACTAACAATCAATTGGTAGATATTTTCACTAAACCTCTTTGTGATGAAAGTATGCAATTCATCAAAAGAGAACTTAGTATGATTGATAGAAATACCTTAGAATAGCTTCAAACAAATTTATCTCCTTCTTAGCTAATCTATAAATTTTATTGCTTGTGATGATATTGGATTACTATTGAAGTATTTGGATTCAATAACTAAAGATTTTAATTATGTATTTTGTTGATTAAATTGTCCAAATGTTAGTTGAATTTATGATCATTTCATTGAATTTGATTAATAACAATGATCAGCTAAGCCTTTAAAAAGGTTATGACTTTGAAAATTCTATTTTAAACTAAGTTTTAATTAAAAAGCATGGCCAATAGCCATTACAAAGCTCACAACAACTATTATGTTGCATGTGATATTTTCATTTTGTGTCTATTTGACACAACGGTCGTTGCATATTTCACAATAATCGTTTTGTCTCATGTAAATTTCTCAATTTTATTGGTCTCCATGATCATTGCATATCCTCAGCAACCATTGTCACCATTGTTATGGCCATTACGAACCAACCACCATTGTTGGCTGAAGAACGCTTATAAGAGTAAGCTAACAATCATGTCCAATAGTTGTTGTGTAACTCGCAACAGTCATTGAACATTCCCAATGGTCATATTTTTAAATAGGGGAACTTATTAAACTTTTATTTAAACTCTCTAAGACCTAAAATCTTTTTACTTTATGTTTTCACCTTGCTTTATCTTTATCTCTCCCTTAAATTCTATTGCATTTTTCTGTATTTGCTTACATCAATCCGACAAATCACTCATGGCACCTAAAACTGACTCCACTAAGAGATATAAGCAACTTGTTAGGAAGAACCCTTAACTTTCTTACGCCAACTGAAGCTCTGATACTAAGGAAAATCTAGCATGAATGTTGCTCAACATAAGAAAAGAACAGTAGAGACATCAAATATAGATTCACAATAAAAGAAGAAACCCAAGGTAACTAATGATTCAAAAGGGAAAGGAAAGGCAACTAAAATAGAGCATACCTTTAAACCTAACTCTAAACCTATAACTGATCTTATAACCTAATAATTTCATATCAAGGATGAAAAAGAAAAACAATTAGCCTAAAAAAGGCTAAAGAGATAACTTTATGGTGGAAATTTTTTGGAATTGAATGATCTTTGAAGGTGTGGCTTAGTAAAGCAAGTTAAAGAGTTATTGATAGGCATTGGATGAGAACTATTATGCCATATCAGGGAACCCTCATACCTAGAATGACTATAGAATCCTTTACTACTTTGGAAGTGTTAAGGAATGACTATGACGTCTATGTTAAGGCTAGCTTAATCAAGTTTACACTTTTTGGGAAAAAGTACAAGAACAGGCTAAATGATTTAGCTAGATGCCTTGATGCTACCTCCTCTAGTTTGATAGAGCCTCCTCTTACCTTTAAAGTTATTGTCAACTAGTTTTGGAAGTCTATAACTGATGGAACAAACGACTACAATAATAACAACATTAAGGTTTCAAAGATCAATATTCAAATTCTAAGGATTGCCTATAGGTTCATCACTTAGAACATCAATGAAAGGGGCCAATTAAATGGCAACTGCATTATGGACCTATTTTACCTCTTGTGTATAAAGAACAAGCAAGAGGTTAACATACCTTGGTTGTTACTATAAAGAATGGATGGGCAAATTAATAAGCCCAATGCCTTTATGATGGCTCACTACATCTTAAAGATTGGAAAGTTTGTAAAGGCCATTCCCAAAACTAAGGCAGAGCTTGAAAACACTGACCTTGTGCTAGAGAAACTGCTTAACGATAAGCCAATTAGGGAAAAAATGCTATTAAGTATATGTATATTGCACATACTTGATAGTGGGTTATTCAAAAAGATGTTTAAGGAATAAAAGGTTCCTCAAGAAGAAGAGGTTGATGAAGAAACTGAAGAAGCTATTATAGCAATGATTGCAATAATAGGAGGAATTATAACTAGTACATATACTTCATCTGCTCCATTTTTCTCTCTATTTGAGCAGAAGGTGCTTGAGCAGTTGAATTCCCTTACTAATGTTATTAAAAGGGTTGAATCCTCTACATTTGTTAAAGTACATCAACTATAGGGTGAGATGAAGGATTTTAACCAAACCTTTAACTGGATTATAAAAGGCTACAAATTACAACCTAGTAGCTAAGTATCCATGAATAGCCAGAGATACCAAAAAAGCCCTACAAGCAATAAGATTCTCTTAAAGAGTCTAAGGAACATGCATTGCCAACAGAGTTGAAGAGCTAAGAGCAACCCAAAGAGCCACAACCATCCTTAGAACTTCAAGATCCAACCCATTCCTCTCCATCCAAAACACTTTCTCATGAGTCTTTTGCATACTTATTTTTATTGTTTTCTTATGTTTTTCTTTTAAAAAATTAATTAACTGATGGTTGGACAACTAATCTTTTGTAATGTAAAGTAAAGGATATTGTTTATATAATTTATAATGTATTTTATTCCTTTGCAATAAATATATGGTTCATTTGTGCTATTTTACTTGATCTTTTACTTATTGTTTGCTTGTTGTTTATAATGACAAATGGGGAGAAGCAAGATATAATATGAAGCATATCTTAAAGGGAAACAAGGTGTCAAATCATGCTAAGGATGAGATAGTAATATTCTCTTCGATTAAAAATTAAGGGGCAACATGATAACTCAATGCATGACCTTAATACATTAAGGGGGACTTAAGATTTGATCCTTAATATATATATCCTTATCACTTTTGGTAGACTATTTGTTATCATAAAAGAAGGGGCAAGATGTTGAACCTCAAGGTTCCAAATCTTGTTTTGATGATTATAAACAAGTTTAAGAGCTAATATTCATCCAAGTTGTTTGTGTTAAAACTTGCAAGTATATCAACTTTTTAGACTATGATGATTAGAGAAGAAATCATGGTTGGAAACTTAAAGCATTAGAGAGTGAAGGTTAAAACAAACTCAGCCTAATGAAACAACAGGAATTGTCTTCATCCAACCAATACATGTGGACTTGTAAATGGGCATTAAAGATATCACAATAGGCATTAGAGAAACACTTTAACTAAAGTATAGCTTTCTGGACCTTCCAATAGATCTTGGCCATATTCCCAACAAACATTAGGCAATTTCTCTAACAAGGCTATGCACATTGAACTTCATAATAGGTGTTGTATTTTCACAATGGGTATTGATCTACCTTACAGCAGGCATTACACTTTCGCAATAGGGGTTAGACAAAGTGCCTTAGTTTGAGCAAAATGGTCTATAATAAAAAATAAACATTAATCCATCTCAATAGGCGTTGAGAAAGCTCTCAAAATTAAGTTAAAGTCTCTGACCTCCTAACGAGGCAACTCAATATCTCAATAAGCATTGAGCACATCCAATGGGTATTGGAAGTTCACCAACGAATGTTGGCTAAATGCTTTAATTTGATCTTTAAACACTAAACCCTTCAACAAGGGACATTCATATCTTAATAAGCATTGAAAGTGCTACCAATGGGCATCGCAAACCATACAACAATAGTTAAAGGACTTGTGTAGACCTTGAATAATAGAGCATCAAGTTCATACTTTTTGGGAATCAATAATAGACATTGATCCTCCTCCAATGTGCATTGAAGTTTAAAAGTAATGACTATTATTTTTATCCAATAGTCATTAAAGAAAAAGTGATTTAAGCCATTGTAAAAGTTAAGTGAGGAGCATTGAGTCAAGTTGTCTCTAACATCTAGTCCTAACAGGCATTTCGTTAGAGCCAACAACTATTAAAAATGTATTCTAATCGATAACCACCCATTTATGAGAAAATAATGATGGTTGATAGCTTAGCAATAGGTATGGATATGTCTCAATACATGTTACTTACTCTTAGATGTAATGTGAAGTGAAAGCCTTCTTTTTCAATGACTAGTTCTTTGTTCATGGTATAAAAGGACCCATTCTCAATAGAAATATATAAAAAACTATTCCATTAAGCAAATATTTTATTATGAAATCTTTTCTTAATCAAAAAGGTGAAAAAGAGTGATCTAGTATCAAAAGAAGTTGATTATTCAAAGCTTGCAAAAGTTATCTTCAAAACAAAGTTTGAAGAATATGTTTTCTATAAATTCTCTTCACATTCTCAATCTCATCAAACATACTTTGTGTGAAGAACTTTTAATGTCTTTATTGCTTGAGTGAGAAAGTTCTTCCTCCTCCTCAAATTGTTGTGTTTAGTTTGAGGAAACCTTGGGTTGGAAAATCTTAAAAATTATATCTTGTATAAGGCTTAAGGTAGTACTTGAAAACTACTTTAGGTTAAGGTTAGCAGTTTTTGTGATCTACTTGTAAAAGGTTGATAAAGCCTAAAACTTAGTCATTTGTAAAGGCTTGGTAAGTGCCTAAAGAATTACTTATGTAAAGGTTATTGATAGCACCTTGAGCTGTTAAGATAGTGAAGGCTTTATTATGTTGCAAGAAGAAAAATTGATAAGAGAGTTAAGAGAGAGGAAGAGAACTATAGGATGCACTATTAGTGATATTAGCGGGATTAGTCCTTTTAATTACTTGCATATAATCCTAATGGAGGACAATCATAAACCATCAATTAAGAACCGAAGAAGATTAAATCCTAATATGAAAGAGGTGGTAAGGGTTGAATTTTGAAACTTTTAGATATGGGTATTATTTACCCAATATATGATAGCTCATGGATTAGTCTCATACAAGTTGTGCCTAAAAAGGATGGGATGGCCATAGTTGCAAACAAACAAATGAATTAATTCCTACTATAATGGTTATTGGGTGAATGGTGTGTATAGATTATAGAAGCTAAATAAGGCCACTCATAAGGATCATTTTCCATTACCATTCATCGACCAAATGCTTGAAAGGCTTGTGGGACATGTTTATTATTACTTTTTAGATGGTTATTATAGGCATAATCAAATTCTCATTGATTCAAAAGACCAGGAGAAAACCACCTTCACTTGTCCATATGGTACATTTCCATTTAGGAGAATGTTATTGGTTTGTGCAACACACCGACTACCTTTTAGCGATGTATGATGGCAATTTGTAATTATTTTATTGAGAAAACTATGGAAATGATTATGATGATTTTTTTTTTTTGTATTTGGTGATTCTTTTGATGCATGTTTAGCTAATATTTCCAAGGTTTTACAGTATTATGAAAGATAATTTTAGTGTTAAATTGTGAAAATGCCATTTTATGGCGCAAGAAGGTGTAGTGTTTGGTCACAAGGTATTTTTAAGAGGTATTGAGGTGGAGAGATCATTGAAAAGATGCCTCTACTTACATCCATTAAGATAGTGCAAAGTTTTTTTTTGGTCATGTAAGCTTTTACCATTTCTTTATTAAACATTTTTTTAATATTACAAAACCTCTTTGCAACTTACTTAATAAATATATTATATTTAATCTTGACTATGAGTGTTTGGTGCTTTTTGTAGGTTGAAAAAGGCTTTCACATTAAAACCTATTATAGAAGGCCAAGATTGGAGCGAGCTTTTTGAGCTTATGTGCAATGTAAGTGATTATGCCGCTATAGCTATTTTGGGCTAAAAAGAAGAAAAACAAATGCATATTATCTATTATGCAAGCAAAAGACTCAATGAAGCTCAAATGAACTATGCCACCATGTAGAATGAGTTACTTACTATAGTGTATGCATTTAACAAATTTTGGTCTTATTTAATGGGACACAAAATAATTTTATACACAGATCATACAACAATTAAGTACCTTCAATGTAAGAAAGATGTCAAACCGCCTTATACATTAGGTGCTTTTATTATAAGAATTTTATTTTGAAATTCATGACAAAAAGGGAATTGAAAATTCTCTTGCAGATCACTTATCAAGAATCCAACCTAATGAGAATGAGAATGACAACTTGGCAATTAATAAGGCAATCCTAAATGAGCAACTTTTTGTTCTTTCACTTGGCATACCTTGGTACATGTACATTATGAACTACTTAGTAAGTGGAATTCTCCCTACTAATATTTTCGTCCTCATAGTGGATTACAAATGTTACTTTTAGGAGGAACCACTTCTATACAGACATTATGTTGATGTTTTAATTCGAAGGTGCATTCCTAAGGAAAAAAATTTAGAGAATGCTTACACATTGTCATTGTTTAAAGAGTGGGGGTCATTTTAGCAGTACCAAAACTATAGCAAAAGTCTTATAAAATGGGTTTTATTAGCCAAAGATGTTTGAAAATACTTGAAAATTCGTACATTCAATCGATTGTTGCCAAAGGATGGGAAATATAACAAGATGCCACTAAATAACAATCTTGAGGTGGAATTATTTAATGTATCATGGGCCTATTTCCTCTATCATATAGGCAAAACTATATCTTATTAATTATGTGTCTAAATGGTTGAGGCAATTGCTTCTCCCATTAATGAAGCTAAGGTGGTGATTAAGTTCTAAAAATATTCATCTTTTTAAGGTTTGGAGTGCCTATAGGAGCTTAAGAATAGAAATCTTAGCAAATCATACACAATAAGATGCAACATACATGTTGATCTATCACCTCATCGGAGCTATCATTAGTGACCCTTGGCACATTAGCTCGTAAGTTGGTCTTTAATACAGTCCAGCTACCTTTGAGTTGGGGGATGCGTATGAGAACCCTGAATAAGTACTCCATCTGAAGTATTAGATTGTGCATGCTAGAATCTATGTACTGAGGAATACCTAATAAGCACAACCAAGTAAAACATGTGAAGTCCTCTAGTGTGATCATCAACTCTTCAATCAAGAGTAGGTGGAAGGTATGGGTTGTATCCATCCATTGCTCTAGAACCACATGCACCATCGACAAGTTAATCTTTGGGGCCTCCTCCAGTAGCTTGCATAAGAAGGTCCAAACCCCAATCCCTACTATACGAGCCATAACCCGGGGATGTAGTGTATGAAGCCACACCCTAGCATGGCCTACCACCCCGCCTCCCTTCTAGAAGGTGAAGATCCCCTAAAAAAATGTTATTAAAATATTTTTATTTTTGATAAAATTTAGCAAAAACCATAAGTCCCATCCAATAATCACAAAGCAAAGCATCACAAGACTGACAAATTAGGAAAACAGACAAGTGAATGGATCATTTATAGTTTATTTACTTATTTATCTCAAATAAGCATCCTAACCTGATATAGGATATTTTATAAACTGATTTCAATCTTTCTTTGTGCAGGTCATGGAACAAAGTCTAAACATAAGCAAATTGAGGTAGCCAACTAGACTAACATACAATAAATAAAAAAATTACTGAAAGTAAAAGGTGAGTGTCCTAAAACTAATCTCTAAATATTTTATAAGCTAACCTAGTGTTTCGCAAAAAAAGAGAGAGGAAATTTCAGGGCAAGACCTATAATATATAGTGGCTAGAAATGCGAGAAATAAATAAAATAGAAAATAATAGAGGAAAAATAATGTCTACCGCTCTTGAGATGGCTCCTACGAGGTAACAAAATAGTTTGCATACCATTGGTGTGTTATTAGCGGGGGGAAATCTGAGCAAGATCATCTTTGCAATTGCTTCCTTTAGTTGGGTCACCTACACAAACCCCCATTAGGATCATAATCACTCTAGAGCATCCAGTGTCATAGCACCTCATCGGAGAACTCCTAGACATGAAACATCTCATCATCATGGTATTCTACCATGGTAAACTTTTGAAAAGCATAAGGAACCTAAGAGCTGACTCTAGAAGAAGCATTGACAAAGTGAACTAAGAGAGAAACATAAGACACGACATAAATGAGGAAGGTCACTTTCACAAGGGTATTTATAGCAAGCTTGGTTTGTATAGCCTAACCTTATCTGTACAAACCACCTTTGAGGTTGTACAAACCCGTAATTAGTGAAGCAACTAGGCTCCTTCAAGCCTAACTTCCTCTTTTAACTTTCTAGCCTAACCCTTTTTAACTTCCTAAGACTAATTTTCTCCCTCTTTAAGCTTGGTACTCTATTTCTTATTATACAAACTTTACTTAGAAGCCTCAAAATAGCCAATTTACTAAAATACCCATAGTTATTCAAATTCCAAAATAACAAATTTACCAAAAATGACCTTAGCTTCTCAAAAAAGCCTAAAGTACCAAATCAACAACCCATAATATCAAACAAATTACTAAAATACCCTCACTGACTTTAAGGCAATCCAACCTTCTAATTCATAATCAGATTATTAAAATGCCCCTTTGTGGCAAATTTGACTTCCCCCGAATTCTTACAAATTTTTAAGGAAAGATTCTCTAATTCATAGACATTAAAACCTAAAAAAGCACTTCCTATAGCATCCATACTTTGGCCTATTACCTTAAGATAAAAACAAATCCCCATAGTAGTCAAAATGTCTATGAGAATATTAACTTATCCTTGAAGATGTCAGAAAGTTACAAATAACATAAGAACCACTAAAGGGTTCTTCTTGAGCCAGAATCATCAGTGATAAGGGCTAAAACACTCGCAATGAGAAGATTCAAGAACACTAGTGATTACAATAGCCAAAATACCAAACCCTAAACACTAGTATATGCTATAAAGCTATCAAAACCACTCTAGTACTTATTAGATAGCTATTAAAGCATTCAAACACATTAGTACTTACTAAAAAGCTGCTAGAAGAAACTCAATACTTGCTAGAATATTGCTAGAATTATAACAAACATATTGGTACCTATTAGAAAGCTGTTAGAACTAAATTTAGTACTTGTTCGAAGAGTTGTTGTATCCTTTGGTATCTTTTCTAATGTTTATATTCCTTACTTTTCTTTTATTGAGACTTGTTCAAACAACCATTTCTCAAATGTTGTTTTCCAAGCCCCACAAAGTAGGGGATAAATTGTAAGAATCAGATTTCAGGCCTCAGGATACAAAGCCTAATGATGAAAATCATTGAATACATTTTTCAATATAAAAAGAGAAAAAGCCAAAGCAAGAGAAACAAGGTCTAAGAAAACCTTGGAAAGAGCCCAACACCAAGCATAAGCCCAACTATGCAAATCTGGATTAATGGGTCAGTTGCACAACCCACTCAGCATGGTTGTACAACCTAGAAGACAAGGCTATGCAACCCATTCCTAGGCTATAGAACCCTGCCTTAAATCCGGGCAGCAAAACCTTCTGTAACTGGCCCTCCCTGAAACCCTTATTGTATAGCCTTGATAAATAGATATACAAACTATTTTTAGTTGTACAACCTACTTGTAAACTTTTATTATAAGATATCCATCTCCCTCCCTATGATTGGACGTAAACATTTTGTAACCAGAACACTTCTAGCCCTATGCTCTGACCCATCACCTATAGATACCATCTATTTGGTAGGAAGGAAAAGACTTTAAAATCCTATGTGTTGGACTTGGATGGTTAATCCTAAGTCTAGAACCTCTTTTGATCTTGACAAACTAGATTGATCATCACTAATATTTCAAATAAATGTTGATTTTGCAGAAATAGATAAATCTCTCAAGAATAGATGGAAAGAGTTATTAGACTCCAAAGTAACATGTAAATCGCGACCACAATCTAGGATTCGCGATCGCGACTCATGTTAAGACATGCTGAAAATCAGGCAAGCAAAATCGCAAAGCCATTCTCGATCGCAACCCGTGCAAAAGAAGGAGCTTAATTGTGACAGTGGAATTCACAGTATATGTCGCGCCAGAGTCGCGACCGCAACTTTCAAAAACTCCAAGATAAGGATCAAGTTCACCATCACAGCTTGACAAGTGTCCCAAGTAACCATTGGAAGTCAAAAATCGTGATGGGCACTTATTGGTAGTAACCGCGAACCCAAAAGAAGAAGAAGAAGACTTTTGGCAAAAGAATTCGCGTTCATAGTCGCATCCCGCACAAGATAAATCGGGACCACTACATTTGAGACCAGGTAAAAGGCAACGACTATATTTTTTCTAGTAAACTAATCAGAAGCTGCCACATGGACTAGCTATTAGACACAAACGAGATTTTCCTTATGAAATTTGGAAATTGCGATCGCTAAGGAGCAGTAACGACCGCGATTTCATCCTGACAAGTATTTAATGCAGAATCTGCCTAGCATGTCTCAAAGATTTGATGAGTTATGATCTACAACATCTCTTTGGTGAAGTTTGGGTATAAATACACCACCAAACAACCATGAATAAGGTTGCTAAGGAATTTATTATAAGTGATTAAAGCTCTCAATCTTTGCTACTCATTTCATTCATTTTCTTTATGAAATTGTAATTGTTAGGTGTGAGCATTAAACACCAAGTTGTAAGGTTGTAGTGTTAGCTTGCTAAAACACTCTAAGAAAGGTTTAAATGTGAGCCTAGTGAAATACTTGAGTGAGGTTGTATGTTAGGCTAAAAACACATTGTTGTAAGGTTCGAAGTGATCCATTAAAATACAAGTTGTACAAGTTAGGTGTGAGCTTGAAAACACCTTGAGATAGTGAAATACCCAATTGGTTAATTGCGGAGTGGACGTAGGGTCAATTATACCCGAACCACTATAAATCAATTATCTTTATTCTACACTTTCTTCTTCCCTTTTCTTTATTTTTTGAAATTTTATACACCAATTCAACCCCCTTTCTTGGTGCCTAGGGACAATAAGTGATATCAAATCAAGGTTTTCACAAATCAAACCTTCATTGGGTGAAACAAGATCATGGCACAAGAAGTAAACCACTCATAACTATGGCCATATTTTGATGGAGCCGACTATATTCATTGGAAGTATAGGATGGAGATCTATCTTGATATAGATGTGGTGTGTAACATCCCTATCCACATTCATTGGCATTATCACATGATCATATTCATTGTATAAATGATATGAAATCTCACATGAACATATGCATTAGATAAATGATTATTTAGTCATGCGATTTGTATAAGCATGACAATGACACTTGCACCGTTATATTTGGGACACTTGAACATATATGTAGTGTTTGTATAGTTGCATGGCAAATTGTCTTATGTTATATGCATGTTATAGCATCATAAATAATGGTGTTATAGAACTTATTTAAGATTATAAGGAGCATATA
>CATIWR010118357.1:0-14164 GCA_949677035.1 Omphalea diandra | reverse complement strand
ATTTTCACTTTAGGGAGCTTCCATCAAGCATTCCCAATTCTCTCTTAATGAAGTTCAATCTTTCTTCATTGAGAGGTTTAGTGAAAATATCTACAAGTTGATGATTTGTGTCAATAAATTCTAACACAACATCACCCTTTTGGACATGATCTTTAAGAAAATGGTGTCTAATGTCTATGTGTTTACTCATAAAGTGTTGGATGAGATTCTTAGAGAGAATGATAGCACTAGTGTTATCACATTTAATGGGAATGTGATCAATCACTTCGCCAAAATCCTTTAATTATTGTTTCATCTAAAGGACTTGGGTGCAACAACAACCCGCAGCTACATACTCAGCTTCCACGGAGGATAAGGAAACCGAAACTTGTTTTTTGCTAAACCAAGATACTAGATATTCTCCTATAAATTGGAAGTTTAGGACGTACTCTTTCTATCTAAAAGACTATTTGCATAATCTGCATCTAAATAATCTACGAGACTAAAAGATGAGTCCTTAGGATACCATAAACCTAAGTTTAATGTGCCATACAAATATTTGACAATTCTTTTAACAACATTTAAATGTGATTCTTTAGGAGAGGATTGGAACCTAGCACACATGCATACACTAAACATAATATCAAGCCTAGAAGCAGTTAGATAAAGTAAAGATCTGATCATACCTCGATATCTTTTTTCATCTATCGTCTTACCCGATTCATCTTTGTCCAACTTGATGGTACCACTGATGGGGGTTTTTACTACTTTGCAACTATCCATGCCAAACTTATTGAGTATATCCTTTGTGTATTTAGCTTGGTTGATGAAGATCCCTTCTTTGATTTGCTTGATTTGTAGACCAAGAAAGAACTTGAGCTCTCCCATTATGCTCATTTCGAATTCCCTAGTCATACACTTAGTAAAATCCTCATAAAAAGATTCATTAGTAACACCAAAAATGATATCATCAACATAAATTTGTACAATAAGTGTATCATGCTTGTGCCTTTTAACAAACAATATAGTGCCCACCTTTCTTTTTTTAAAATCATTTTTCAAAAGAAATGAACTAAGCCTTTCATACCAAGCTCTTGGAGCTTGTTTCAATCCATACAAGGCTTTATTCAATTTAAAAACATGAGTAGGAAAATTATAAGACTCAAAACCAGGAGGTTGTTCAACATAAACTTCCTTTCCAATTACTTTATTTAAAAATGCACTTTTTACATCCATTTGAAAGAGTTTAACATTGATATGGCATGTAAAGGCTTAAAGAATCCTAATAGCCTCTAATCTTGCTACGGGAGCAAATGTTTCATCATAATCTATGCCTTCCTCTTGGTTATAACCCTTAGCAACCAATCTAGCTTTATCCTAGTGATGAAACCTTGCTCATCTAAATTGTTCCTAAACACCCATTTACAACCTATAATTGGGTGTTTTTTAGGTCTAGGGACAAGTTCCCATACCTTGTTTCTCTCACATTAGTTGAGTTCCTCTTGCATGGCAATCACCCAACTTTCATCATTAAGAGCCTCATCAATGGATTTTGGCTCAAGTCAAGAAATAAAAGCAAGATTATTATCTAAAAGATTAAGTTGAGGTCTAGTACTTACACACTTAGAGGTATCACTAATAATCAAATCTTTAGGGTGATCCTTGGAGAATCTCTAATCCTTGGGTAGATCTTGACTTAGCTCAACTTCTTGTTGATCTTGTGTTTCCTCATATACTCTTAATGATTCATATTCTTCCTTATCTTTATCCTCTTTTCTTATAGTGTCTTCTAACTCTAATTTTTCAAAGTCACCTACAAGATCATCAATAAAAATGCATTTTCCAATATCAAGTTTACTAGATTCATCAAAAACAACATAGACTCTTCAACTAGAACTCTTATTAAAGACATTATAAGCCTTACTAGAGGTGGAATAACTAAAAATATACCTTCATTGGTCTTAGAATCAAAATTTCCAAGATTATACTTGGTATTCAATATATAGCACTTGCAACCAAATACTCATAGGTATGATATCTTGTGTTTTCTAACCATTCCATAACTCATAAGATGTTTAATTGAGAATGGGTCTTTTAAAAACTTTATTTGCAATATAACACGAAGTATTAATGGCTTCGGCCTAAAAGTAATTTGGTAAAGAATATTCATTGAGCATGGTTCTAGCCATTTCCACTAGTGTTATATTTTTTCTCTCTACAACACCATTTTGTTGTGGTGTTCTAGGAGTTGAAAAGTTGTGAAAAATTCCATTCTTTGAATAATAAGTTTCAAAAGACTCATTTTGAAATTCTTTTCTATGGTCACTTCTTATATATGAAATGAAGTAACCCTTTTCATTTTGAATTTTTTTTTGCAAAGCTTTTGAAAGCATCAAAAGTATCATTCTTATGAACTAGAAAGGACACCCAAGTAAACCTAAAATAATCATCAACTAGGACTAGTGCATAATGTTTTCCACTTAAGCTAGCACTTCTAGTATGTCCTATTAATTCCATATGAATTAGTTAAAGGGGTCTAGATGAACTTACAACATTTTTAGCTTTGTAAGAGGCTTAATGTTGCTTCCCCATTTGGCAAGGACCACATGTCTTATCTTTAGTGAAACTCCACTTAGGAAGGCCTTCCACTAGCTTTCCTTTTGATAGTCTTTGTATTAAATCCATGCTTGCATGTCTAAGCCTTATATGCCTAACCAAGCGTCATTACTAAAAGACATAAGATACTTGAAAGATTGGTTAGCCAAATTGTCTAAGTCAATTGAATAGGTATTGTCTTTCCTTTCACCCTTGAAAATAACCTCATCATCCATTAATGTGGTGACTCGACATTCTCTAGGATCAAAGGTGACTTTATTATACCTTTGTTACATAATTCACTTACACTCAACAAATTATGTTGTAAGCCATTAACTAATAAAACATCATCAATCAAAGAACAACCATTCTTACTAATTATTTCAATGCTAATTCCCTTCCCCTTGGCATTATTACCAAATGTAACATTTCCACTTTCTTTTTCTTTCAATGTCATGAATAGCTTCCTATTACCCGTCATATGCTTAGAGCATCCACTATCCACATAACAATTGTTCAATTTATTGGTGGCTGCCATAAATCCCTACACAATACAAGTAAATCACTTTTTCTTAGGTACCCAAACATACTTAGGTCCTATAAGGTTAGGAGTTGAAGGGTCCTCTAATTTGAGGTGAACCTTCCTAATATAACAATGAATATTAATGTGCCCATATTTCATGTAATAGTGAGATTGGAGTTTAGACTTGTGAGTCTTTCTCCTATGCACAAACTTAGTATTATTAGGAGGCCTTCATATCCTTTGGTTATGTAAGTGCATGAGTGATAAGGAGTAGTAGAGAATTGTTTATGTTTAGGTGTGTGAGCATGTTTCTTATTATATATATAAGCATGATTGGTCTTTATTGAAGTAGGCCTTGAGCCATTTTATGCTTTCCCTTTGCCTTTAGGCATTGGGAATTTAGTGCTTAGAGCACTTTTCTTCCTCATGACTTCAACACTTGAGGTTTGAGGTGTTATTGCTCTAACAAATGTAATAAGTGTAGATGTGGAGATTAAGGCTTCATTAAATCCTAGACCATGCCTAATTAAGGGAGGTCTTTGTGATACTATGAGTGTATCCAAAGCTTCCTTACCCTTATGAAATTTAGAGATAAAGCTTTTAAGCTCAATGACTTCTCTTTTTAGAGTATCATTCTCTTTTCTTAATAAAGTTAATGATGAAGATGATTTGGAAAGATTTTCCATTGATTTTTTGAGTTCTTCATTTGAAGTCCTCAATTCACTTACAAAATCATTAAGGGATTTGTAATCATCCTTCAATTTTAAGCATTTTCTCTTGTAAGATTTCATTTGTGACTTATACTTGTCACATCTCATAGTGAGAGCTTTTAGAAACTCTTCATCTACATCATTTAAGTTATCATAATTTGATAATTAGAATGAGATAAAGTGTTTACCTCATTAGGAGTCTTTTGAGCCATGAAACATATGTTGGCAATCTCTTCATCCTAACTTGAGCTATCATCCAAGTGGCTTTGAAGCTTTTCTCTTCTCTTTGTCCCCTTTCTTATTCTTCTTTAGCTTGGGACAATCATATTTGATATGGCCTTGCTTGCCACACTCATAACAAGTGACTTCATTTGATCTCTCTCTAGGATTAGGAGTTGTCTTTTTGAAGTTTTTTCTTTCTTTTCTTCTTCTAATGGGCTCTTTGGTCCTTCTTGATAGCATTGCTAGCTCTTCTTCTTCTTTGTCACTCTTTTCTTTACATGAGGTAGTTTCCATTTCCTTCTATTTGGTTGACGATTTGAGTGCCAAGGTTTTTCTTTCAAGTTTTTCTGATTTTTCTCCTTGGCCCCTCAATTTCTTCATTTTCTCATCCTTTTTTAAGGCTAACTCATGAGTTAAGAGTTTGCCTATTAAACCATCCATAGAAACCTGCTCAATCTCCGGATTAGACTCTTGAATGTTGTATACTCTTGCACCAAATTTATCTAAAGGAAGAGTTTTGAGGATTTTAGTATTTACCTCATAGTTGGTGAGAGTCCTTCCAAATTTCTTCATGTTTGTGATAATAGAAAGGAGTCTATTTGTCATTTTGGTGATGTTTTCATGGTCTTTCATCATGAAAAGCACTCATTCTATCACATACATTTTCAACCTACTTGATTTCACAAGTGTTGTGCCCTCATGATAGTTTTTTTAGGGTCTTTCATATGGCATGAGCTGTTTGGCAGTGTTGTACTCTTCCAATCTTTTCCCTTAAGAAAGAGCTAAGAAGAATTGTCATGGCTCTCTTGTTCTTACCATTTGGCCTTCTATGGGCTTCAACCCATTCTTCTCTTAGAATGAGTTCTTCATTTCCACCCACTACTTCATTGGCTGCCTTCCATTCTTTGGCTACAACATCCTAAAGATCCACTACATCTATATCAAGATAAATCTCCATCCTATACTTCCAATGCGTATAGTCGGATCCATTAAAGTAGGGCTTGAGGTGTGAATGGATTCCCTTTTGTGCCATGATCTTTGCTCATCCAATTAAGGTTTATTTGTGAGACTTGGCTTTGATACCACTTCTTAGCTTAGGGCACCAAGAAGGGGGGTTGAATTGGTGTTCAATAAAAAAAAATTAAAATGAGATATAAGGTGTTTAAGAAGTTGAGTCGAAAGGGAGAATAATAGACACAAAAGTTTATAGTGGTCTGGGTGTTAACCAACCCTACGTCCACTGCTCAATTCTCTACAATTGGGTATTTCACTCAACTCAAAAAGGTGTTTCCAAGCTCATACCAAACTTTTACGACTTGTGTTTTCTAGGCCCACACAAAAACCTCTTACAAATGTTTTCAAGGCTCACACTAAAAACCTCTCACAAGTGTTTTCAAGGCTCACACTAAAACCTCTCACAAGTGTTTTCAAGACTCACACTAAAACCTCTGACAATGGTGTTTATTGCTCACACTAAAGAATAAATAAGTTAGCAAATTAGCAAGAGTATGGTTACAAATTAATGAATTCTTTTGCATTTATATATGTTTGGTGAAGTATTTATAGCTTATATCCACTAAAGAGACATGAGACTAAAACTATCAACGAATCTCTAAGATGTCCTAGGCAGATTCAACATTAAATGCTTTTCAGGCTGAAGTCGCGGTCGTTACTACCTTTTCACAGTCGTGAATTTCCAATTTCCATAGAGGAGCTGGAAATTTCGATAAAAAACACAATTTATGTCTAATGGCTAGCCTAAGTGTCAGCTTTTCATTGGTCATCCAGGAAAATATAGTCATTGTGTTCTAACCACTCTTAAAAGTCGCGATGGTGAGATATTAATGCATGGGCGCGACTGAGACCTCGAACTTCTCTATTTGAAGAGAAAACTTCAACTGCTTGAGTTGTGGCCTTGAAAAAACTTTTGCCCTCATGATTTTTTATCTTCAATGGACACTTGGGACACTTGGCAAGTTCTGGTTGTGGCTTTGGTTCCCTCTTTTATCACTATGAAAGTTGCGGTAGCAACTCAGACGTGATGCATGCCGCAAATTCTTCTGTGACTAAGTCTTTGCCAACTTTAGGTGTGTCACAGTAGCAAAGTTGTCCATAAATTCCTCTGGCCTAACTTCATCCTTCCTTGTGCCTAATTCGCGATCGTGATTTAGAATACACTCTTTACAAATTAGAGTGAACTTTACAAGGTTGGAGATTTGAACTCCATCCAACTTCCAATGACAAAATCTAACTTAAAATCTGTTAAACATCATTTAATGAAAATCATTAGAATTGATCAATCTCTGTTGTCAAGATTAAAAGAGGTTTATGAATTAGGTTAAATCAACCTAATCCAATAGTTTTCCTATTTGACAAAGTCCACACGACTTGTCCTTTATGAACTTGAGCTTTGGAAGACCTTCTACCAGTTCTTCTTTTAATAGATGTTATAGAAGCTTCATGTTAGCATGCCCAAGTCTTATATGCCAAAGCCAAGACTCATTGCTAATTAAAACAAGATACTTCAACGATTTGTTAGCTAAATTGTCTAAGTCAACTAGGTAGGTATTGCCTTTCTTTTCACCCTGAAAGATTATTTTCTTATCCAACAAGGCAGTAACTCTGCATTCTCTAGGGTCAAAGGTGACTTTGTTACCTTTATCACATAATTGACTTACACTCAATAGATTATGTTTCAATACTTTAACTAAAAGAACATTATCAATAAGAAAGCAACCTTTCTTACTAATAATTCTAATGCCAATTACCTTACTCTTGGTATTATTTTCAAATTTGACATTACCATCATCATTCTCTTTGATGACTATGAATAGCTTCTGATTACTGATCATGTGCTTTGAGGACCCACTATCCATATGCCAATCATTATCTTCCTTGGTGGCTTCTAAGCATTCCTACAATAAAAACATTTCACTTTTGTTTAGGTACCTAAGCATACTAGGGTCCTTGAGGGCTAGGCTTAGAAGGATCCTATAATTTTTCCTAATGTAGCAAAATACATTTATATGACCATATTTCATATGATAATGACATTGGTACTTAGACTTGTGGCTCTTTCTCCTATGAGCAATCTTAGCATGAGTAGAGGACTTTCTCATACACTATTTATGCAAGTGCATATAAGTGCATGAGTGATGAGGAGTAGAAGAGAAGTTTTTATGTGTTTGTGTTTGAACATGCCTCTTTATATACATGTAAGTATGATTGGCCCTTTGAGGTTTAGCTCTTGAGCCTTAGGGAGCCTTCCTTTTACTTTGAAGCTTAGGAGACTTAGTGCGTGGAGTACTTTTCTTCCTAACATCCTCAATACTAAAAGTTTGAAGTGTGAATGCTTTAATGAATATAGGAGGAAAAGATGTAGATAAGGAAGCCCCATTAAAACCTAAACCATGTCTCACTAAGGGAGGTCTTGGAGATACAATAAGAGTATCCAAGGCTTCCTTCCCTTTGTCAAATCTTAAAATGAAATTCCTAAGCTCAATAACTTCACCTTTTAAGGAATAATTTTCTTTTCTTAAAGAATCAAGAGAGGATGAAGTTTTAGAAATATTTTCTAAAGATTGCTTAAGTTCTTCATTTGAAGTTTTCAAGTCATTAATAAGATCATTTAACACTTTAAATTCACCTTTAAGTTTTGAGCATTTTTCCTTAAAAGTTCTCATTTGCGACTTATATTTATCACATCTCAAGGTTAGAGCTTCAAGAAGCTTATCATCCACATCATCCGACTCATCATAATCATGATAAAAATGTGAAGAAGTACTTACCTCATTAAAAAAGTCCTCTTATATCATAAAACATAGGTTGGTAACTTTTTTATCTTTTTCTTCCTCACTTGAGTTATCATCCTAAGTTGCCTTGAAGCTCTTCTTCTTCTTTTCCTTATCCCACTTCTTTTTTTTTTCTTAAATTTGGGGCATTCAAATTTGATGTGCCTTTGCTTCTGACATTCAAAGCAAGTCACATCATTCTTCTTTTCTTTGATGTTGGGAGATGCTTTTTTGAAGTTCCTCCTGTCTTTTCATCTATTTATGAGCTCTTTGGTCCTTCTTAGGAGCATTGTTAGCTCTTCCTACTTCTTCTCAGTCTCAATACTATCACTAGAAGCAACTTTAATCTCTATCTTTGCTTGAAGATTTGAAAGCAAAAAAGTCTTTTTTTTTTCAACTTTTTCGTTTTTATCTCCCTGTCTTCTTATTTTCTTCATCTTATCATCCTTCTTTAAGGTTAGCTCATGAGTAAGTAGCTTGCTAATAAGGACATTTGTTTACACCTTTTCAATCTCTAGATTGGATTCTTATAAGTTACAAACTCTAGCACCAAATTTTTTAAGAGGAATAGATTTGGGTATTTTAGTATTTACCTCATGATTTGTAAGGATTCTTATAAACTTCTACATGCTTGTGATAATGGAGAGGAGTCTATTTGTCACATTGATGATAGTTTCATTTTCTTTCATCATGAAGAGCTCCACATTCCATCAAATACATCTCTAATCTGCTTAATTTTATAAGTGTAATACCTTTATGATAGTTTTTCAAGGCCTTCCATTGTCCATGGGCAATTATTGAACTATACCAATCTCTTCTCTTGATAAGGAACTAAGGAGAATGGTCATTGTCATTTTGTTCTTACCATTTGACTTTTTATGAGCTTTCACCCATTTCACCCTTGGAATCAACTCTTCACTACCATCTACCACTTTTGTTAAAGGCTTTCATTACTCTATTATAATGTCCCATAAATCCACCACATCACTATTTAAATAAACTTCCATTTTATGCTTTCAATGAGTATAATTGGATCTATAGAAAAAAGGGCTTGAGGTGTGAATGGATTCCTTCTTATGCCATGATCTTTTCTCACATTATTAAGGCTTAAAATAAGATATTGCTCTGATACCACTTGTTAGCCCTTATGCACTAAGAAAGGGGGTTGAATTGGTGAAAATTTTAAAATTTTAGAGGCAAGGTTTGTTATGCAAGTATTAGAATAAGTAGAAGAATAACAGAACACATGACAATTTATAGTGGTTTGGGTATTAACTAACACTACATCCACTCTCCAATTCTTTCAATTGGGTGTTCCATTAACACTAAATGGTGTTTTGTAAGCTCATACCAAACTTTTAGAAATTGTGTTTCACAAAAACTCACATATAACCTTACAAGTGTTTCCTAAGGCCAACACTCAATTTATACAGAGTTTTCTATTGGTTCACTCTTAAATCCAATCCTAAAGGATGTTTAAAGCTCACACCAAACTTTATATAACTCAGACACAAAGAGTAAATAAGAGAGAGAAAGAAAGAGAGAGAGAGTTAATAAATAAATTTGCA
Source organism: Omphalea diandra (assembly GCA_949677035.1). NCBI lineage: Eukaryota > Viridiplantae > Streptophyta > Magnoliopsida > Malpighiales > Euphorbiaceae > Omphalea > Omphalea diandra. Next base: position 4,776 of record CATIWR010118357.1, on the reverse strand, counting down.
AGAGTTTGGTCTTAGTAAATACAATTCTCTTGCATTATGTCTATTTGATAGAGTATTTATAGCTTACTCCCACCAAAAAGATATTAGAGACAAAACTATGCCCAAATCTCTAAGGTTTACTAGGCAAATATGCATTTAATGCTTGTCGGGCCATAGTTGCCATCACTACTAGTAAATCATGATTATTATGTCTTTTTCGCATTATATTTAGCCTATTCATGATCATTGGGTAGTGCAACATTGGTCCTTTAAAAAACTAGTCATTGGGTCCCTCTCTTTGGTTTCAAGAGTCATGATTGCTATCTTATAGTTGCAAGCGTGATATAGGTCGCATTGGTTATCTAAACACTACTTTTGGTCGTAATTAGCTTTATGCTATTGGAGTTCTAAAGTTGGGACCGTCGCAGTTACTATAAATCATGTTGTGATCACTACATATGAATTTGTAACAATCTTATGACATATGGATTGTGTTGGAGCAGCTCTAAAATCCCTCCAAACTTGATTGAATGTCGTTAGTCGCTACCTAGGACGTAATGCTCACAGCAAATGCTTCTATCCACTTTGTGTCTAGCTTTACTTAGTAGTGATCATTATTTTATGGGTGGCAGTCATGAATTACATACTCATTTTGATTTTGAGGTCCATTCAACTTCCAATGATGTTCTAACTTAATTATTTTAATCATAACACTTAGATAAGATGTTATAACCTTTCAATCTCTGTTGTCAAGAACAAAATAGACATTTGACAAGGGTTTGACCAACCTAGTCCAACACAAGTAAAGCAAACAATTATTTGTGGTGCTTTTTTTTTTTCCAGTGTATATTTTATGAATACCATATTGATCAAATGTCAAGATACATTTTAATATTCCATAATAGTAAAACAAAATAAATAACTAGCTAAATTTTTTCTTAAAATAAAGTAATCCATTTTCTTTTCTTTTCTTTTTCATTGTTTGTGGTTAAAAAGTCCAACATTGGCTTATTATATTTTTTTTGCTAACCATATGACTCCAAGATTAATAAGGCATTTGCTTTAATCATGAATTTGAATTATAAAAATTTCTAACTTTATATTTAATATGCTTATTTTGTATGAATATCGTCTAATAAAGAAAATCATGAAAACTAAGACAAAAAACTCTAAGTCATGTTGAAGAATAAAGAATTATAATTAAATATATCCATAGAATAGTGTACTTTTGAATTAATGTGTAGAATGAATTTGGAAGAGATAAAACAAAAGAAGACATAAAATATGGTTGAGAAGTTGAAGATATCTAATTTCTAGAGATTCAAATGGGATATAATTCATAGACCATAAAAGAATGTTATGGACATTTTAATAAAGAAAGGTCATGCTCATTTAGATTATTTCTAAACAACCACTTAGTGTTTATGATGGAGTGGTTACTAGGTCTAAGAACTAAGGTCAAAACCTTATTACTCTGAAATTAATTGAGTTCTTCTTACGTACCTAATGTTCATTCCTAATAGTTTCATCTATTGTTTTAGGCTTGATAAGAGAGACAATAGTAAGATTATTACAAGTATTTTTGAGGGAGGATCTAGTCAACACCCTTTTAGATGGATCACTAATGATGAGATCCTTAGGATTATCTTTGTTGTCAATCCAATCCTTTTTTAATTGTTGGACCATTTGTCTCACATTAGTAGATGTAGGAGGTGAAATATCATTTGAGTCGTCATCCTCCTTTTGCTTGTCATTCATCGTTACAAATTGAATTCCTAGCCTCACTGGTGTTATGGAATGGGAAGGCTTGAGGCCTCTAGAACCTATAGCAAGCCTAATTACTTATGGATAAAATCCATTTCTAAACTCTTTGATACCTTAAACCTTAAATTTATACTTATAAGCCTAAAAATATTTCTAGCTTTCATTTGCCTACCTTAAGATTCTTAGGATAAAATAAATAGGAGATAAGAATTTAAGTTAAGCTTGATCTCAAACATTTCATAAAAACACTTTCTTATGTTATACCATACCGTTTAATTCATTTCTTAGCATATCATGATTAAAGGAGTCTACACTTACCAACCAATTCTTTTTATTCTTTCCTTTTTACTTATTATATACACATTAATAAATACAAGACTGCCCCATTAGGATAATTTTAGAATCAAGGTTCACTTAGGGTTATTCTAGCTATTACATTATTTTCATTATCATAAACATTTAACATTTATCTTACATGGGTTACAAATCCCCACATACCTTAACACCATTTCCATTAATCATGCATCATAACTAACACTGACTTTCTCCTTATGGCTTAGTGTCTTTTACCTTTATAGCTTTTAGTCATCCCTTTTAACTCATATCAAATCATAATTAACCATCATTATATCATATTTAATATTTTTAAGATGAACTTTATGTAAAGAAAATATATTTAAGGATTTAAGGATTTAAAGTATGAATTATTTATTTAAGTATGAAATTAAATGAGATTTAAGAATTTCTGGAAATTAATTTGAGTTTATATGAGTATATTAGAATTTTAAAAGAATTTTAAGAGATTTTAAATCCCTTTCCCCCTAGAGTTTCTTAGGAATGGACATGAGTTAACTTTGATTATTTATCTATAACATGAGATTGATAAGTATAAGTTGAAAAAGGAAGTTAAGGCATGAATGGTAGAAGAATTTGAGGACAAATTATGTTAGGAGGGGCGATTTATAAGGCTTGAAACTTAGTTTTCAGAGATCTTTCATAGAAGAGATCTCCTTCCCTTAGGTGATGAGCATGTGAAGGCTAAATTTGATGAAATGGTGATGATTTTAATGATATAATGATGATTAATTATGATATCATAAGAGTCAAAAGGGATAAGGATGACTAAAAGATATGAAGGTGAAAGATACTAAGTCATAAGAAGAAAGTAAGTGTCAGTTATGATGCATGATTAATGGAAAATGATGTTAAGGTATACAAGGATTTTATGGTCCATGTAAGATGACTGTTGAATGTTTATGATAATCAAAATAATGTTATAACTAAAATGATCCTAAGTGGGCTTATGATTTTAGGATTATCCTAATGGGAGTACATTTATTAATATGTATATAATGATTAGTAAAAAGGAAAGAATAAAAGGAATCGGTCGGTGGGTCTAGACTCCCCCAATCATGATATGATAAGAAATGAATTAAATGATACAATATAACATAAGAAAGTGTTTTTCTGAAATGTTTGGGATCAAGCTTAGCTTAAATCCCTATTTCTCATTTATTTTATTTAAAGAATCTAAAGATAGGCAAATAAAATCTGGAGTTGTTTTTAGGCCAATAAGTATGAATTTAAGATTTAAGGTATCAGTGAGTCTAGAAATGGGTTTTAACCATGAGTAATTAGGCCTGCTATAGGTTCTTGAGGCTTTAGTCTTCTCATTCCCTAGTGATAGTATGGTTTGAAATTCGGGTCATGCATTCATCTCCTTTTTCTTTGCTTTAATGTTGAGATCATACATGGGACGTACAAGATCATTAATATATTTTTCTTTTCTATAAGAAGCTTGGTGAGATTCATAAATATTGCATATATTGTACTTTCTATAATAAAAGTTCTCTTATTGAGGACCTTATATGCTTTACTAGTACTGGAATAGCCTAAGAAGATTCCTTTTTCTAATTTGGAATCAAACTTACCAAGGCTATCTTTAGTGCTTAAAACAAAACACTTACAACCAAACACTTTAAAATATGCAATCTAGGATTTTCTTTGATTCCATAGCTTATAAGGAGTTTTCTTTAAAATATGTCTTACTATTATCTTATTTAAAACATAGCAAGAAGTTTTAGCAGCTTCAACCTAAAAGTATTTTAGCAAATTGTACTTATTGAGCATTGTTCTTATCATTTCTTAGAGGGTTTTATATTTCCTTTCAACTACCCCCATTTTGTTGAGGAGTTCTAAAACTTGAAAAATTATGGAAAATCTCATTTTCTTCATAAAACCTTGAAATTTATCATTTTCAAATTTGCCTTCATGGTCACTTCTAATTATTGTAATTTTTAAATATTTTTTATTTTGAATTTTGTTGGCAAAAGCTTTAAAAGAATCAAAACAAGAATCCTTACGAGGAAGGAATAAAATCTAAGTATAGCTAGAGAAATCATCTACTATGGCAAATGCATAATGCATGCCCCCTGGGCTAGTAATCCTAATAGGACCAAAGAGATCCATGTGTAGTAATTAGAGAGGTCTCATAAAGCTTACCTTGTTCTTAGGTGTGAAAGAAGACTTATCTTGTTTACTCTTTGAAATGCATCACATATCCTATCTTTGGCGAAGTTGATCTTGGAAAGTCCCTCAATTAAGTCCTTTTGCCTTAGCTTATTGATCACTTAAGTCTTTTATGCTAAGTCTATCCTTCATCTATTATAGTCATAAGACACTTAACATCATTGCTAGTCAAAGAATTTAAATCAATAACATAAATATTTTGTACTCTTTTAATTGTAACAATAACCTATTGTTCATCCTTGACACATACAAACTTGTGGTTCAAACATAACCCTTAAACTCTGTTGGCCCTAGGCACCAAGAAGGGGGGTTGAATTGGTGTTTAAAAAATTTAAACTAAAGATTAAGGGAAAAAGAAAGAATTGCAAGGAGACAAAGATTTTATAGTGGTTCGGGTATTAACCAACCCTACATCCACTCCCCAATTCACCAATTGGGTATTTCACTCAATCACTAGTGTTTTACAAGCTCACACTCAACTTAGTGTTTAGGCTCACACCAAAC
>CATIWR010118353.1:0-19579 GCA_949677035.1 Omphalea diandra | reverse complement strand
TATATATATATATATATTTAAGTAAGAAATTAAAATTAATAAATTTAATTAAAATTAATAAATTTATCATATTAACAAAAGCATAAAATTGATTTAAATTTAAATTATCAATTTGCTTAAATCTAAATATTAATATATTACCAGTTTATTTAGGTATAAAATAAAATTAAAATAAATAAAGATTTTAAAATTGTAAAAATAAAATATGTAAATTAATTTAAATGCTAAATTAAATTAAAATTAACTACCCATTAGTAATTATATATTTTAATTAATAAAATGCAAAAAAATAACTATAAAATTTTATTCAATACTATAAAAAAAACTATAAAATTAATTTAACAAACTTAAGTTAATTATCTAAAAAAATAAAAAATAAAAAAAAATTATATAAGAAGATGGAGGCAAAGGAGCAACATTGATGAAAGAGAAGACGTGGGGGAAGAAAGAATGAGAAAAAAAAAATAAGAGAAAGAGAAAGTGGAGGAAAAAAAAAGAAAGAAAAAAATGAGAAAAAAAATAAGAAGAAAGAAAATGAAAATAAGAGCTAATTTTTAGTGATAAAAATTTTTAAGGCTAAAATTTTATTTTTCATTTCTAAATGCCTGAAAAGATTCAAACTTACTATGAACGTAAAAATGTAAACCCATCATAAAAAATCTTGCAAAAAATTCAAAAAAAAATGGTGCTTAGTTTTTTTTTTTTTTTAATCTAACATGTGCTAGAATCTAGCAAAAATTAACAAATTCCAATATAGCTCCTAAAATATTAGTGATATAATTTTTAGTTTCTAATTCTTTGCTTTTAAAAAAAATTATGGCACATATTTTGTAGTAAAATTTTAGTGATAAAATAAATTTTTGACATTAAATTTTACTACTGATTCATTATTATTTTCCTGTTAAATACAGTTTTATTTTTTATGCTAAATTTAATGACAAATTTAGTTCATCATTAATCTATCATTAACTATTAAAATTATTTTTTATTTTATCTTAATTAGTGACATAATAAATTTATCACTAAAATTTGTTATTATTTTGCTATTTTCTTGTAATGTTTATAACTTTAGAAAGTTTATTTTAAAATCCTTGAATTTTGGGATTGTTTATATTGAATCCTATTCTTCAATTATACGCTATTAATTCTTAAAATCTGTAACTTTTTTCTGTAAATTAAGCTTGAAAAGGAATTCAAGATTATAGTTGCGAAAATAATATTAATATCACTAAAACAAATTAGTTAAAAATTATAATTTAGTTCAGAACTTAAGTTAATGATAATTATAACATGTGTGATATTCATGATGAATTCATTAATGATAGTGTAAAAATCTAAAAATTATTATTTAATGTATTTATGCTTTCATTTATTTTATTTTATTGTTTGTATTTTTATTAATATTTTCATTTAATTAATATATATTAATATTTGTCTCTATATTTGTTTAAGATAACAGTTTATCATATATTATATTTAAAATTTATTTTGGATAATAATTTATCATTTATTAATCTATTTTTTAAAAAATAATAGATTAGAATCTCTATTAATTTTCTAACTAAAAATTATAAATAAAAAATATTTAAAAAATTATAAAATTAGCAATTATATAAATAAAAAATAATATGTAAATAATATTTATTTATGTAATCAATATGTTGATATTTTGCCTCATCATTAAAATTTTAGAATGTGCCTTTGTTTGTGAGATAATAGGAAAATATAGAGTAATCTCAATTGGACTATGTTAGTCAAATTTATGTCAAATCTTTATTTTGATATTCACAACATAGATTGAAAAGTTCTAACATGTTTATCTAAGTGTTGTGATTGCAGTAATTAAGTTAGAATATTATTGAAAGTTGAATGGAGATTAAAATCAAAATGTGTCTGTAATTTGTGATTGCTACTAAGCGAAATCTTGCACACAAAGTGAACAAAAGTATTTGCAGTAAGCATTTGTGTCCTAGATCTCAACCGCGATATTTAATCAAATTTGGAGGGATTTTAGAGTTGCATCCAGCACAAACCACATGTCATAAGACTATTACAAATTCATATGTCAACCAAAATATGATTCGTAGCAATAGCAACAAACTCAACTCAATAACTCAAAAAACACAGAGCCAATCGCGGTCAAAAGTAGCGTCAAGATAGCCAATGCAACTTATATCACGTTTGCCACTATAAGATAGTGACTATCACTCTCAAAATCTAAGAGAAAGCCCCATCAACTAATTTTATGAAGAACCAATACTGAACTGCTACATGTCATTATTTGTTAAGAATAATTTGAAACTCTCGACCGCAAATGGGCTAAACCCAATGCGAAAAAAAGATAGTGATTGTGATTCACCAAAAGCAACCACAACTATGGCCTGACTAGCATTAAATGCAAATTTGTCTAGTATATCTTAGAGATTTGGGCATAGTTTTTGTCTCTAATATCTTTTTGGTGGGAGTAACTTATAAATATTTCATCAAATGGACATAAACATAAGACAATAACATTTACTATGGCAAAATTCTTGCAAATCTCTCTTTCTTTCTCTCTTTCTCTCTCCTATTTACTCTTTGTAATTGAGTTATAAGAAACTTGGTGTGAGTTTTAAACACTTTTTGGGATTGGGTTTGAGAATGAGCAAATAGAAAACTCTTATATAGGTTTGGGTGTTAGCCTTAGAAAACACTTATGAGGTTGTGTGTAAATTTTTGTCAAATACAAGTTGTAAAGTTTCGCGTGAGCTTTCAAAATACCATTTAGTATTAGTGGAACACCCAATCGAAAGAATTGAAGATTGGATGTAAGATTGGTTTAACACCCGAACCATTATAAATTGTTGTGTGTTCTATTCTTCTTCTAATACTTGCATAACAAATCCTCCCTCCAAAATTTTAAATTGTCCACCAATTCAATCTCTTTTTTGGTACATAAGGATCAATAATTTCTAAACAAACCAACTTAGTTTTATTATAAGTACAGTAAAACCTCATTAAATTAATATATCAATAATTAATAGTCTAAAATTTAATGAAATATTAAGAAACCAACTGTGTTCCATATATATAAATTAATATTTCTACTATTTAATAATTATTACAAATATCAAAAAAACTGTTAAGAGTATTAATTAGCAAAATCAATATTCCTTACAAAATGATTTATCTAAAGTAATTTATTTCTTTCTACTTGTTATAAACTCGAGTTGTATATTTCATAATACCTTATGTGTTGCAATATGGGTAGAATTTGAAAAGTCAAGTAGAAAAATACATGAATAAATAGATCTAAAATAAGTCTCTTCGTATCCCTTACACTTAATCTTTAATTGAAAATACAAATCATTTTTATAACTATCTTTTTCTTGAAAAATATATAAATTTATACGATAATAAATAATAGAATTAATAACTTAAATTTATATATGTAAATTTCTACAAATTAATAACTTACATTAATTAATAAAAAATTTGACATATTATATTAATTTAGAAAGATTTTACTTTGTTAAATTTTCACTTGATCTTCAAGACTCCTTGCCATCTACTGGTAGATGGTGAGCTCACCCATATTTAATACTCATCAAATGCTGGTGAGGAGATATTTAGTCACATATTACCAAGATTTCAAAGTTTTATAGTTCCTTTTTAGGAAAACTTTATAATCACACACAAGGGGATAAGCTAGGGTCCAAACACAGATTTGAAAATTTGTGTGGGCTCGAATATAAAAATCTTTCTGTCTAATCAACTCTGCAATCTGAAGTTTCGGACTTTCTTAAATTTTTAATCTGATTTAGTTTCACATAAATTTGAAGTAATTTAATTGGATTTTTTTAGAAAAATTAGATTTAGTTTGCTTTGATATTGATTAAATTATTCAATTATTTTAATTTATTAAGATTAGACTTTTTATTTTAATCGTTAAAAACCAAAATAAAATACATTATTTATTTTTTTACTTGTAATCATTTTAAAATTAAAATAAATAAATGAAAATTTAATAAAAAATAAAAAATAATTTAATTTAATAAAAAATAATTAATAATTTATGTATTAATATTAAATTAAAGTTGTTATTAATATTTATTATTAATTTACAAATAATAGTAAACAAATAGTCTAATTATTAATTATTGTGAGTAATAATTATTAATAGTATATACTATTAATTTAAATTTCTCACTTTTAATCATTTAAAGTAATTTCATAAAAAAATAACTAATAACTTAAATATTAGTTATTAAATTGAAAGTTAATGTTTACTATTTATTTATAAATATCAAGTAATTTAATTATTAATTATTTTGAGTAATAAATGTCAATAGTTAATGTGTGTGTCTATATATATATATATATATATTGTTCTATTTGATTCTCAATTCAGATAACATAAAATCTTCAATATCATTCTTATTAAAAAATCAATACAGTTCAGTTTGAATATTTTACTATTTAAATAGAATATTTTCATTTTTAGTTCCCTCTAATTTGATTATTCAATCTAATTTGAGAATTTTCAAATTTTATGTTCACTCTAGCGTAATACAAGTATGTGTATAGTGGCGGAATTAAGGGGGTTGGGGGAGGCTTCAATCCCTTTGGGCGCCAGCGAGATAAAGAGGAGGGGTTCATGGCAAGAGATTCAGCCCCCTGCCATAGTGAGGGAAAAAACTAGAGGGACCTAAAGAAAGAAGAAGACCCTCCAATTTATTTGTTTTTTTCCATACTCAAAACAACTTTGTTTTCAATAAATAAAAAATATACAAAATTTTTCGTTACTTACTCAAAACGATAACCACATTGTTTTGAGTAAGTAACAAAAGAAAAAAAAAGATAATGAGCAAATTAAGCCCATCCCACCCCACCCAGAAAACAAAAAAAAAAAAAAAAAAAGTTAAAAATACAACCCTTACAGACCATCAGGTCCGCCCCTCCCCCTGCACCATTTTTTTCTTTTGTGTTTTGGCTTTTAAATTATTTACTGTACTTGTTGTCTGGCAAGCCAAAACATGCAAACCAACGTTAGAGGTGAGGATACGGGTGGTTTGGTTCGATTTTGATCAAATTTTAATAAATTAAATTTGTATACTTATAATCGAATTGAATCAAAATTTTTGAAAAAATCAAATTAAATGAACTGATTAAACCAAAATTTATGTGTCTATAAATCTAACTAAATCGATCTTATAAAAAGTTTGGTTTGACTCGGTTTATTTCAATTAAATTACATGTATTTTAAATTTGATTCAATTTAAATTAGTTTGATTTATTTATTACTTCAGTTAATTTAGTATTTTAGATTTTTTATCTAAAAAATTGAACTGAAAACTAATTTTTTTAAAATTATAATCGAACAAACCAATTTTATTAAAAAATCAAACCAAACCGAACCAACTCAATTGAGTCGATTTTTTCCCACTTCAGTTTTTGCTCACCCCTAACCAACATTGCTTTAATTTTATTAATTTTTTTCCTTTTTTTCATTTGTTTCATTTCTTCTCTTTTTAAAACAATTGTAATAACAACAAAAATAACAATAATAATAATAATAATAATAAAATATCAAAGTTCTCATAATTAAAATTTGTACTCCACAAAATATTTGATTTTTTAAAATTAAATTCTTCATTAATTTTCAAAAAATACATAAATTAAATTAATTCTCTTACACATAAAATATAATATCTTTATTTAATAAATTAACATTAAATTTACATAAATCAAATAATAAATTATTCATTATTAATTACTTGTCATAGTATAAAATATTTCTGATAACTTAATTAAATTTTTTAAAAAATAGTAAAATCTTCTCAAATAATTAATTTAATATTTCCATAATGAAATACACCAAATTAAATTGATTTAATCAATAACTTAAAATTCTTAGCATATTTAATTAAATTCCTTAAACATCTACTTACTTAATTTATTGATATAATATAATTATAATTAAAATTACTTAAACCATATACTCAAATTAACTTAAATTAATTCCTATAAATTCTTTAAATCTCAATTAAATTCATATATTAAATAATTAATTTCATTCAAATTTAATTTTTTAAATATAAAATATTCATTATACATAACTCTTTAAATATAATTATTAATAAATAACATAAGTTTAATTAAAATAACAATCTTATTGACATAAAATGATTTCTCTTTAAAATACTAATTTATACATTAAATAATTTTTTAAAACACATTAAAATATATATAATAATCATTAAATCATTATATACATAAAAATAGAGGAAAATATATTTAAAATGACTCTGATCACTCCCTCTCTCCCCCCAAAATAGATTTCTCCTTTAACCTCCTCCTTCATCCTCCACTCGTCTCTTCCTCTTCCATCTTTCATCTTGTCACCATTAGTTACTAACAGTTTCAAGTCAGCCTCCTAAAAATAATTTATAATCCTAAGAATAATATATATATATATATATATATATATATATATATATATATATATATATATATATTAATCGATTTGCTTTAGACTGATTTTCAATATTAATTTTTATTTTTAATCATTATAAATATATTATATTTTTTATTTTTAAAGTTATTTTAGTAATATTTTTTAATTTTTATTTATTAATTTACTAAATTAATTAAATTGAACCAATCAAATTAATTGGATTGATAAAACTAACCACTTAACTGACCAATTTACTGACACTCTAATTTAAAAACTATTGTTATTAACTCGTCAGATAATAATAATCTTGCTGAGTAGACAAACATTTTCCCTGGTCACCTAATTCAAACCAACAATTGCAATAAGATACATTTTGGGCTGATTGGTGCATAAATAACTCACTTTAATTAGTCCATTATGTCGAGTTAAGGTTGTAAGGTTAAAACAAATTGCTTATTATATTAATTCCAATTTATACCCTGAAATTTCAATGCATAAAATACTCTGGTACTTTGAGACAAAGTCAGAACCATTTCGTATCACCTTTGGCATCGGAATATTTAGAATGCACTGTTAAGCAGGGGAAAAAAATAAATCAAAAGTGCATCTACATAAATCCAGAGTATATCTGCAGCTACACATTCTTTGGAAGTTGACCTCCCTTGCCCATTTCTAGCTTTCCATTAGAATAATCTTCATCATTAACAAATCTTGACCAATACCAGTGTGATTTCCATACCTTGTGCATTTCTTCAATTGGAATTCCCTTAGTCTCAGGCAAGAAGTAACAAACAAAGATGGACATCACCACCACAAAGAAGGCAAAGAAGAGGAATAGCCCAAACTTCAAGTGACAAAGCATTGTTAGGAATACTTGGGCAACTGCAAATGTGAAGAGCATGTTCACAGACACATTCACACTCTGAGCAGCAGATCGGATTTCAAGTGGGAAAATTTCACTAGGCACCAACCAGCCAAGGGGACCCCAAGACCAGGCGAATCCGGCAACATAGATGCAAATAAAAAGCACCACAACAATAGCATACCACTTGGGCAAATGACCAGGATTCCCATCTATTCCGAACTTAGCACCAATACAAGCTGCAACAGCTACCTGCACAGCAAAAAAAAACACAATACAAGTCCATAATCAAGATTTTAAAACATAATGCACGAGACTTGTGCAATGCAAGCCAGAAATTTAGTTACCTGGCATATCAACATTTGGACTCCTCCCTCAAGGAAAAGGAACCTCCTTCCCCACTTATCAACACCATAGATTGAAACCAAGGTTGCAAAAACATTAACCAAACCGGTGATCACAGCAGACATGAGTGCAGCATCGCTAGCGAAACCAATGGTATCGAACAAAACAGGAGCATAAAACATGATCACATTGATACCAGTGAGTTGCTGAAAGAAAGGAATTGCAATTGCCATAGTGAGGTGAGGCCTATATTTCCTTTGCAACAAGTTTCTCCAAGGATGCTCAACTTTCTTTGATTCTTCACTAGCAACAACAAGATCATTAAACTCCTCATCGACATCACTGATACCACGAACTCTCTTTAATTGCGACCTGGCCTCGTCGTGCTGGCCACGTTCAATCATTGAGTTTGGTGTGTCAGGTAGGACTAATGATCCAATTGTGATTATAAGGGCAGGGACCATAGCACCACCAAGACTGAGTCTCCATCCCCAACCACCTTTGATCTTAGCAAAGAAATAGTTCAATACATTGGCCACAAGGATACCAATTGTGATTGACAACTGGAAACCAATGTTAAGCGCTCCTCGATACTTGTACGGAGCCATCTCTGAGAGGTAGAGTGGCACAGACTGTAATTACAAACAAATCAAAATTTAATTAAATCTCTAATAATTTTTTAAAAATAAAACGATCAGGAACAAATTAAATTAGAGAAGCAAATAAACAAACTTCCTACAGGGGACCACACAGGTTCTGGTCAAGTAGCTTATTTTTGTGGGGGATTAAAATCAAACGTTGTTTTTAAATCAACCAACAAATCAAACCAAGAAATAAATGGCAAAATTTTTGTTTTCACATTAAATTTATTAGCGAACTATCAAGTAATCAATTTCCTATTCAACGCCGTAGCAATCATGTAGTCAACATTAGCTGGGAAATAGTGCAGAGACGTCACACAAAGAAAAACAACTCTTGAAGATGACTTTCAAGAAAAATACAGCAAAATAGACAAAGAAAGTCTTGCTTCGTTCGTTTTATATTTTGCATTATTCTGAATCAGAAACTTCAACTGCTAAAGGTATAATAATATTTTTACCCCTTTTCCTGGGTTTTCTTAGGCACCAAACACATCAGTATATTTCTGGTTGCAGAACAGGAAAGAATAAAACAAATATTAGAAGGGTCTAAAAGCAATGTCCCATAACTGGATTAGAACCAACTTGGTATTATCAAAAATATATCTTTTATCATTTTCGATAGGGAACCTCCTCTGTCTGATCTATACACATAAAACCATTGCAGAACAGATCTGAAATGAAAGGCTAAATTCCACAATATAATACATGAAAACAAAGAGATATACTAAATTCTTTAAACTCAGATTTAAAAAAAAAAAATCAATTAAAAAAAAACAGAAACATGAGGCATAAAAACACATTACATAAATATTTGTTCACTTTAGACAACTTGTTAAAAAAAAAAAAAAGTAAAGGAATCCTAAAACACACACCAATTTCTAGATCCAACAAAAATAACATCTCACAGGGAAAATATATCACGACAAGAACCATAACGTTACCTGATTGGCAAACCCAATACCGAAACCGAGCAAAATCCGACCAAGAATAAGCATCCAGATCGCTTTAGCAGCACCATTGATGATGGCACCAGCACAGAACAGCACACCACCGAAAAGCATCGACAGTTTCCTTCCAAACCTACGGGTAACAGTGGATGCAACAAGAGAAGCCATCAAAGCCGCCAAGTATAATGAAGATGTGAACATGGTCAGCGTCTGGCTATCATACTGGCAGTACTGATTGGTCGACGCGTCCGCTTGCTTCTTCCGTAACACAGAAGGAAAGAACTTTTTCAAGAATGAGTCCATGGACGTGACTCCACCTGTATCATAAACGATATCTCAAGATCAGTATTTCAAGAACCAAAAATGCGTCTTTTTTAACGTGTAAAACTAAAAAAGTTAGAAACTTTTATATGGAGTAGTAATATTACCAGAAATCCCAATATCATAGCCAAATATCAAACCGCCCATAGCTGCAACGATACATGTTACAGTCACATAAGGAGTAAGGTTTCCTGGATACTCCTTCCCACCTCCGGGAGCTATCCCTCCCACGGCTGGCATTTTTTCTTGCCCTTCCTTTGCTAATGTTCTTGCGAAGAAATAGACAAAAAGAAAATGAAGCAGAGAAACAGACTAAAACAAGGAAAGAAACCAAGAAATGCAGGCTATATAACTGAAGACCAACAACTAGAAAAAGATGAAGAAGAGGAGAAGACATAGAGGTTTTGGCCAAGCATGGCTTAGCTATATATAGAGGGAGATTCTTGATTAGGAGAGAAATTTTAAGCGGTCATAAATAATTATTATCCTGTTTTATAATTCAGTTTATATATATATTTTTTTTCATGTTGTAGAGGAAAATATAGAGTAATCTCTAAACAAAAGAACTAAACTTTGTTATAATTATTGAATTTTTCACTTGGCCTTAAAGTCTCCTTACCCGTCCACCGTTAGATGGTGAGTTCACACATATTTCATACTCATCAAGTGGCGGTGGGGACACGTACACTCACATATTACCCAGAATTTCAGAGCTTCCTATAATTACTTGTATCACATATGTATGTGGAATAATGCTTAGATCATGATCTTATCAGATTATCATGATCAATAATGATGTCGCGAATTTAATTTTTTTATTAAATATCATATTATCAAATTTTATATTTATTTTATAGAGTTATATTATAATATTTACAATAATTAATATTATCTTGATAATAATAATAATAATAATATATTTTTAAATTGTATTAAATGATTCTAAATATTATTATGTAATTACATCAAATAATATAAATTTTGAAATATTAAAATATAAAAAGTAAATGATAATAATAAATTTCAATATAAAATTAAATTAAACATAAATTTTATTAAAAAAGGAAAAAGATCTAAAATTAGTAGTATATTTTTTGTTTTCATGCATATATATAAGTCTTAAAAAACAAGACTCATTTGGTATGTTAATGAATTAGTGAAAGTTTTATCCTAAAACAATAGTTATTTACACGTCAGAAAATACTCATCATGCTGAGTAGACAATAATTTGCCTCCACACCCAATTTATTTGCAACAACGTTATCGGTGTCTGGATAATGTTGAGGGTACGCCTACGCCTAGAAGTATTGTTAGGAGAGAAAAAAAACGCGAGTTTCAAATACTTTACAGAACAAAGTTTTATACCATGTGATCCCACGGACCATGGAAATTAGCCCACACAACCCATCTTTTTTTCCCAATCTCTTTTGTGGATTTTATGATATATACTTATGGCGTTAGTTGTAAAAACTATGTTCTTATCCTTGCCAAATGAACAGTAATGGACTAAAGGGGCTTACATGAAATGAAGTTTTTAAAACTATTAAAGAGAATGAAGGGTAAAAAAATAAAACAAAAAAGGAATGGGAAAGATTGATAGAGAAGAAGAAACCTCCTTTTAAAAATTTTTTTTTCGCTTTGAGGATTATTTTGATTAAATGAAAATGAAAAATAAAACATAACCTCTTAATAAATAGATTCCTTTTTAACAATTTTCTTTCAACAGATTTCTCTCTCCCAAAAATACTTTCGAATTTCGCATTGTAATAAATGTTTCTATACAATTGAATTATCACCGTTTTCTTTATTTTTTTTTTAAGGTGTATATATATCTTTCATTCAATGTAGATATTCTTCATTAATAAATAATAATTAATTAAATTAAATTTCTTCATTAAATTTTGATTGCATTGATAATTCTATTATTTTGTAGATCATATGTCATATGATCGAGTCAGACACTTACTAAACAATACATTAATTAGGATAAATTTTTCAAGGATGCTAATTGTTTAGCCTATAGGAAAGACAATATTGTGTTGAAAGATACAATTATGAGTTGGAATGGAGATGAGGACGATGGTGTGGGGGATGGTTTTCTGAAGGGTTCTTCTGTCAAGTTTCAAATGTCAATATTGCTGCTGAACAGGCGGATTGAATTTTATTTTTTCCCATAAATGATTGTGGTCCGAAATTTAGGAAGATTCCTGTTCAGTAAACCATACTCATGATGTTACAATCACAAAATGAAGATGAGAAGCCCATTAACCCCATTCATCTCTACCATACCTAATTTATAAAATAAAACTCTATTATTAGATAGAATAACTTTTATTATTACGTTATTATAACATATACAACATAAGATTAGTTCAATCAATTATGTTGATGATTTTAATGATAAGGATTTCCTTGGGTTGCTTAATTTGAGATCAATGATATTACATCTTTTGGTGGATATATCTCTTATTTTAAGCTCTTAGATCATATCACCATTGATCGATTCACTGTAATTAGCATTCTAAACATTCTATCCTAATTTTCCGTGATATATATAACACCATGTTTGAACATAATTAGTGTGAGACTATTCAAATTTGTTTTCATCTGATATGACAATATCAAGGAGACAGAAGTTCACATATCATTGTTCTCATTGACATTGCATGTGCAACATTAGATTCCTGCCTAATATGTATGATTCCTTGTTTTTCTATTTTCTAAATAATAATAATAATATCAGTTTTTTTTTTTTAGTTTTGTAATTATAACTTGGGAGTTTTAATAAATCATCATGAGTGCCAATTTACCAAATTTTTTTTTTTTTTTTACAAACATTGAACCCAAAAGTTTTTCAAATAAATTATTCATCATAACATTTTTTCTAAGAAGGTTATTTGTGAGATTTAAAATGTCGGACTAAAAGAGTCATTATTATTATTATATTTATAAGTCAAGTTATATAATTAATTAGTTTTATAAATAAAATAGATATTTTTCTCAAAAGGAAAGGAACTGGTGACAGTGTCATGATGACTAGCTAGCTACCCTCACGGTGAAATAATCTTCTTCAATTATTAAGATTCATCGTGTGAAAAGCTGCATTAGCAACTTCACCATAACGGCTGTATCACACATCTCTGTTGCGCGCAGACACTGCATTTGGGCGTGAAAGGGAATTTGGACAGGCCAAATCCAATTTCTTTCCTTTTTTTTCCCCCCTTTTTAGCTAAAAATCAAAATTTTTCTGGAAATTTTTAAAATTAAGAAAAAAAACAGAATATCAATATTTAATTTTTTGATAGTGAATTTTTCTCAAAAAAAAATAGTTAAATTGACGTCTTTAAAATATGTTGAGTGGATTAAAATTAATTTCAGCATAGACTGGAAATATAAAAAAAAAAAAAATTGTCCAACAATTTTATTCTTTTCAAATTGGAATATAAATTTTCTTCAAATAACAAAAATTGTACTAGTAAAATTTTGAGTAGATTTATAGATTTAATTTCCATAACCAAATAAAAATATGTAAACTAATGAAAATATTGCACAGTTTTTTTCTTTTTGAATTGATACTGTGACAATTTTTGAATTTTATTCAATAACAATATAATCACGATTGTTGTCGGTCCAAACAACTTCACGAGTTAATGATTTTAAACTCTTCAATATTTGTCATATTTAACTAATTAATATTGTGAGAAACTTTTGAATTTTATTCAATAACAATATAATATCGATTGTTGTAAGTTCATTAGTCCATACAACTTAATAGGTTAATTATTCTAAACTCTCTAAAGTTTATTATATTTAACTAAGTTATTTTTTATTTTTTAATTTATTAAGTAATCCCTCACATTTGTTTCATTACAATAAAAAGTCAATCAATATTAAAAATGTCATTTTTATTATTAGCCAAATAGAATATAGTCAAAACTGAGTTTCATATTTTATTAGATTAATTAGTTTGAACGCCTTCATATTTGTTATATTTAACTAAATCTCTCTTACTTTTTAAAATATTACATTAAATTATCTTTCACATTTATCTTGTTATATTAGAAAATTCTTACGACATTCATATGAATTTAAAGGAATGACTTTTAGTACAAAAGACTAAAATATAAAGAAGTGAGAGATTACTTTATTAAATATAATAAATATTAAAGAGTTCAAAATAATTAATCCCAACGTAATTGAGTGATAACTAATCTTTGTCCAAGAGAGCCGAACCAAATTGGTAAAACTGGATTCTCCTTTCCATAGTAACCGAATGATTATCATAAATGTCATTATGGAAAAGGAAAATCCAATGATGTGGTCAATTTTTTATTCACTCTTCCTTCATCTTCTTCGCCAAATTAATGTTTGGTTTCCTTGATTACCCCTCTCTCTCTCTTTTATATCTATCTTTGTTGAATCTTCCTGATTAACTTTTCATTCAATCTGAATGATTTATTTGTATAATTTAAAGTAAAAAAATTCAGTGACCCTTCAAATCTTTTTTGTGTATTTTATGTTATTAAATTGAAAATTTTATCATTTGTGATGACTTTCACATATTTGAATGTCCCACGAATGAGTACATACTATATGAATGGATATGACTAATGACTATTTTCTCCCCTGGATTTATCTATTTTATTCACTCTTCCTTCATCTTCTTCAACAAATTAATGTTCAATTTTCTTGATTACCTCTGTCTTTTATGTCTATATTTGTTGGATCTTCCTAATTAACTTTTTATTCAATCAAATGATTTATTTGTACAATTTAAAGTAAAAAAATTCAGTTACCATCAAAATATTTTTTGTGTATTTTATGTTATTAAATTGAAAATTTTATCATTTGTAGTAGCTTTCACATATTTGGTCATACATACCATATGAATGGATAGGATTAATAACTATTTTCACACATGAACTTATCTGTTTGAAGTAATTTTACCTCTCACATTTTGTTTGAAACCCTTTTACCCATAAATTTATTTATTTGAAGCAATTTTGCCCTCCTATGTTGTTTAAACCTCTTTTGCCCCTAACTAAGTCATATTATGATTTCAATGACAAAAAATTTCACCTTTTTATTCAGTTTTTCATATCATTTTGATTTAAATAATTTATAACTATATCAACTAAATTAATTGTCATGTTATAAAGGTTTACACAATTAGTTAATATCATCTTTAATAAAGGCAAATATGTCAAGTTATATTAAAGTTAGAGGCAAAAAAGTTTCAAATAAAATGTGAGGAGCAAACTTGCTTCAAACAAATAAACTCAGAGGCAAAAAGTTTCAAATAAAAATTGATGGGCAAAATTGATTCAAACATATAAATACATGAGGTAAAAGTGATTATTAGTTCTGAATGGATAATTTTTTACATAAATAAAAGTATATAGACCAATATTTCGACCAATCAACCTCACCAATGGCGAAGTCAAAGTAACATACAATAACGTTTGAAAGGTAAGGGCATATTTAATTCCTTAATCTTCAAAGATCATATAGTTATAGGGACAATTAAATTCTTAAAATTCTGATGACAGTTAGGATTCACATAATAACTACTATTCATAGTATTAAAAAAAAATCTCAACAATACTAGTAAGATTAAGAAATTCTCTTATTATTTTCCAATCATCTAATTCTCATCTAAAAGTTTATTTTAAACTCAAATAAATATTTGTAATTGAAACATCAAAGTGACTATGAGAATCACAACCCTCTTGAATTCACTTATGCTCTTTTGCATGATTGATTCATTTAGTTTAATATCCATAGCCATCAATCTACTTTCTTTCTTTTATAGTTTTTCTAAAGTGTTGCTTTGATAATAGATATTCATTTTTAGAAAAAATACTTCATAAAAAAATTATATTTCTTTCACCTTTATATTTCTTTTCTTTTCTAATAAGTATATTAACTTAATTTAACTAATTAATTATTTGTTTAATTTTCATTGCGCACCGACATTAAGACTAATGTGGAGATTTCCCCCTCATGTAAGAAAAGAAATTTGAATGTGAGTGACAAAGTGAGTAGCTTAAATTCATCTGTTGCCTCTTAGAAGTGACAAGATGAAGGCTTCTCATTTCAGGATAAGAAACACATCGCTCGTCAAAATGGCTGAGATAATCATATCTAACCTCTAATTTACATCCACTTGCTAGCAAAAATTAATCCATCCAAGAAAATGTTTATCATTATAATTTTTTCATGGTAGATTAAATTCCTAATTAGGTATTGCAACAGATTAAATTTCATAAAATTTACACCCGATTATGTCCGATCCATTACCTGATCAAGTGTCAAGATGAGATGGATCAAATTCCATGGGTATTACTTGAATAACATTTTTTATTTGCCTACTTTTTAAAATATATTACATTTACTAAAATTCATTTCAATTTTGTTTTTTAATTATATTTATTTTTCATATATATATATATATATATATATCAGATCAAATAAAGTGAATTTTTTCATCACCTAATTGTTCTAAGTTAAAACATTCTGATAGGATCTAGTTAATAAATGGATCAAATATTACTTTTTTTTTGGGTCAACAAAATATTACTTGTCTTATTATAATCAAGTCAATTAAAATTATCACCCTAAATAATTTTTTTTCATCTGAAAATAGCATAAAAAACAAAGAAGATAAATAATATTTTTGGCGAAACAAACAGTGCTTAATTTAGCAAAAGCTATAAGAAAGGAACATTTCGTCGAAGCTTCCCGCTGACAAAAACTAGGGGGAAGAAATGAAGTTAAACCAACTTGGAGGAAAAGAATAAAAACAAAAGAAAAAGTTAAATTCACCTTTTTTTTTTTTTTCAGCATCTATTAATTCTTCTTTTTTATTTAATTTTTCCCTTGAGGAATAATAATAACCACCAAGAAGTGAACGTCTTTGTTAATTTTCAAGTGAAATTTATACTCTTCATATTTCCATCTAATCATAAATGACAAGCAAGCGATAATGTATATATATAATTAAAGCGTAGAGAAATGTCATTTTTAATCTGAATTTTATATATTTTGAAATTCTATTAAAATTCTCAATGATCATAATATCATTCTATTTTTTTATTTTTTAAAATTTTAATTTTTTTTTATCATATGTTGATAACAATTCATATTGAAGTAATTATAACTACCATATAATTCATTTTCTATTTTTTAAAATTTTATAAATTTTTTATTTTATCATATATTGATGATAAATTAATATTAAAGTAATTATTAAATATTAGATATTTATTATTAAATTGATTATATATTTAATTAAATTAATATTAATAAATATTGAAAGTCCAATAGTTAGTTTTGTATGCGATAAACAATATAGAAAAAATATTTCGTATCTGAGATAAAAATTTTGTAAATCACTAATTCTAAAAACATCTTATAATCATTCTTTTGATTTTTAAAATAATTTATATTCATATAAAATTGATATTCATAATTTAATACAAGTAAAATAATCAAATTAATTTATAAAATTAATAATTTCATTTTAATTCTATAAGTTTCAAATATCTTTAATTTTCATATAGATTAATATTATTTTTTTATCCATCTAATATATATATATATATATATATATATATATATATATCATCTTGATGTCAATTACAGTGTTAAACTTATCAATTTTAATAAACATACAAGTTAAAATTAACTTCAAAAAGTTAAAAAAAAAAAAACAAAAACTTAAAATGATGACTCTTAACAATTTTCTAATTTTTTATTTTGACTATATATATTATTATTATTATAGAAAAATGAAATTTTATTTTAAAAATAGCATTGCAGAAAACATGCTTATCATCTAAAATCACATCAAACATCGCTAATTTATCTTTTTTCCTTAAGTTTTCTTTCAAAATTAGCCAAAAGATAAAACAATAGCCAGCAATATGATTTTTCCCCTATATCAATTTGTATGAGAATATATTAGGAAATAAATACTCAATCATTAATTAAAAAAAATCTTTTCATTAGTGCATATCTGTGTCGCAATACGTGGTACTAAACTAGTTGACAATCAGTAAACTAAATTATGGTATTAGTCCATAACTATAAGACAATAGAATGAGATGAGATCACTACTCTGGATGTTCAAAAATGCTTGATCGGCCAGCCCATCATATATATGTTGGTTTAACAAGTTTCAATTCATTATGATTTGAACTCATAATTTGAAAATGAATTTTAATAATTAAATTAAAAAGAAAATATCGTAGTAACATTTTTATTTAATTTTATTTTAAAAATATACTTGAACTTGTAATTTACAATTGTACTTTGTAAGAACATCTAATCTCTAATGATAAAATAATTAAGGCAATGTTGTAATACATTTCAAGAGAAAATAATAAAAAAAAATTATGTTTTGGCATATGACATAGTTGTTGAAGGTTTAAAGTCAAACTATAGGTAATTTTTTTAAGGGACACTTAGCATCAAAAAATATATATTTTCATTTTTGTATCAAAATAATTCAATTCTTTATTTTTAATTTTAAATGCACGTACTTTTATTTTTATATCATTTATAATCTTTTATTGGATTTAATCAAATTGGATAGTGACATATCAATTTATATCGACATATTTATACAAATGATATTGATTAAGAAAAAAGACATTTAAGAAAAAATGCATTAGCATTGTACTTTCATTTTTGTATTAAAATAATCTAAATTTTATTAAATAGTCTTTTAATTAACAAATTCTTTACTTAGTAATTATATGTGCTTAAAGTTAGTGTAGTTTGGGTTTAAAATTACTATGTTTATTTTTTATTCTCAATTTTTCAAAAAAAAAATGATTTAATTATGTTAATTTTTATTTATATTTGAGGTTAAACAGATTGATGATATATTGGTAAGTTTGGTTTAAATAAATTCGTAATATACTTTTAAATATAATTTTTTCATGAGGTCATATGATAAATAAATTTGTTAATATGATGAATTAAATTTCATTTGATGAATTGAATTTCATTTTAACAGTGCAATTATTTTATTAATATTTAAATTTTATTTTATTTTTAAAAAAATACAAATACAAGTATATGTATATCTCACTAAAAATCATATTTTTGTTAGTTATATAAACTCAAAAAAAATATTTTTATTTTTCATTTTTTTATTTTCAGGATGTATAAATGTTTGAGTAAATTTATTTCATTTAAATTATCAATAATTTTTACATATAAATTTCATCATTTGTATGCTCATTTTTATATGTAAATTCAATCATAAAAATCATTTCAAATTCGCATGTGATTTTATATTTTCTAATTTTATTAATAATTTATTTTATTATTTTTCAAAAATATAACATATATGAAAAGAATAAAAAGGAAATGTCTTAGTGTTGGCCAAAGAAAACACTTTGTAAAGTATAAATAATAATTTTTCCTTATATAACATAGGAATAATTTTGTTAATATTTAATTATAGAAAATATGTAACTTTGGCATTAATAGATTGTATGACAAAATTAATTTTTTTCTTTTAAAAAAAAAATATATCACTATAAAATAAAGAAATAGTTATAATTGATAATGACACCTATTACCCATAAGGATATCAATTCTAAAGATAATAAAACAAAATTCAATCATTTAATATTTATCTTATTTTATACATAAAATTTTAGAAAGTTTTTATCTATATCAAGTATATACACATATATGGGATGAAATTAAAGTCGATAAATAGGTCAAATAAGATGAATTTGAGTTGAATCAATTTCAAATCATAAATTAGTAGATTAATATATAGAAAAAATTTCAAATTGTTTTGAGCATCAAGCCATGTCATTCTTAAATTTCAATTAAATAATTTTAAAACTATTAATTTAGGAAATTCTCAAATACAAGTTTAATTAAATAAGTACATAATTTAAAAGATTATTTAATTTAATTTAATTATTTTAATACAAAGTGAAAATATATATTTTTTATTATAATTCTCTTTTTTAATAAATGTCATTTGAATAAATATATAAAT
>CATIWR010118344.1:0-26379 GCA_949677035.1 Omphalea diandra | reverse complement strand
AAAGTTAAAAGTTTTGCTTTTAGTCCCTCTTCTTCACTCATTAAGCACTTCCATCCATCTTCTAATTCCTAGATACTCCTTATACTTTTAGTTAAGCTCTAAAACACCATTATTTATGATATTATAACATGCACACAACATAAAACAATTCGTCATACAACTATACAAACACTACATATATGTTCAAGTGTCTCTAAATGCAATGGTGCTTCTAAATGATTATTTATCTAATGCGTATGCTCATGTGATAATGCTAATGAATGTGGCTAGGGATGTTACAATTGTTCATAGTTTTAGTCTAACTTCTCTTTGGTGGGTTTGGGCTATAAATACTCCACTAAACAGATGTAAATTAAAGAGAATTCATTAATTTGTAAACAAATTCTTGCTAATTTGGTACTCATTCTTTCAATTATTCTTTATGCTATAAGTGATTGTTTGGTGTGAGCATTAAACACCATTGTAAGAGGTTTTAGTGTGAGCTTTTGAAAACACTTGTGAAAGGTTTTAAGTGTGAGCCCTAAAAACACTTGTAAGAGGTTTTTTTGTGTGAGCCTATAATACACAAGCTGTAAAAGTTTGGTGTGAGCTTGGAAACACCATTTGATTTGAGTGAAATACCCAATTGTAGAGAATTTGAGAGTGGATGTAGGGTTAGTTAACACCTGAACCACTATAAACACTTGTGTCAATTTCTCTCTTTTTTTACTCCACTTCTTAACCACCATGTTCTTCATTTTAATTTTTAATTTAACACCAATTCAACCCCCCTTCTTAGTGCCCTAAGCTAACAAGTGGTATCATACCCTAGTCTCACAAATAAGCGTTAATTGGGGGAGCAAAGATCATGGCACAAGAGGGAATCCACTCACACCTCAAACCCTACTTTGATGGATCCGACTACACTCATTGGAAGTATAGGATGGAGATTTATCTTGATACAGATGTAGTAGACCTTTGGGATGTAGTTATTAAAGAATCAAAGCCACCCACTAAAATATTGGATGGAATTGAGGAACTCATTTGAAGGGAAGATTGTGTTAAGCCCATAGGAGGTCAAATGGCAAGAATAAAAGGGCAATTGCTATTCTTCTGAGCTCTCTCTTAAGGGAAGAGATTAGAAGGGTGCAACATTGCCAAACCACTTATGCCTCTTGGAAGACTCTTGAAAACTATCATAAGGGCATAACACTTGTTAAATTAAGTAGATTGGAGATGTACATGACGACATGAGAGCTCTTCATGATGAAATACCATGAAAACATCATCAAAATGTTGAATAGACTTCTATCCATCATCACAAACATGAAGAAATTTGGAAGGACTCTCACCAACTATGAGGTAAACATGAAAATCCTTAAAACTCTTTCATTAGTGTAAGAGTATGCAACATTCAAAAGTCCAACCTGGAGATTGGAAAGGTTCTTATGGATGTGTTAAGAGGCACACTCTTGACTCATAAGTTAGCCTTACAAAAGGATGAGCAAATGAAGAAACTTAGGAGCCAAGGAGAAAAATCAAAAAAAGAAAGAAGAACCTTGGCACTCAAATCCTCAACCAAAGAGAAAGAGGTAGAAACTACCTTTAGTGATGAAGAGAGTGACAAAGAAGAAGAAGAACTAGTAACACTCTAAAAAATGACTAAGAAGTTAATTAAAAGAAGAAAAGAGAGAAGAAGTTTTAAAAAGATAACTCTTAATCATAGAGAGAGATCTAATGAAGTCACTTGCTATAAGTGTGGAATGCAAGGCCACATAAAATATGATTGTCCCAAGCTAAAGAAGGAAAAGAAAGAAGACAAAGAAAAGAGAAAACGCTTTAAGGCCACTTGGGATGATAGCTCAAGTGAGGATGAAGAGGATGAGGAGATTGCTAATATTTGCTTCATGGTACATGAAGACTCTTCAAATAAGATAAATACTTCATTTCCACTCTCATTCAGATTTTGATGATTTGGATGAGGTAGATGAAGAGCTTATAGAGACTCTTACTATGAGATGTGACAAGTATAAGTCACAAATGAAATCTTACAGAAAAAAAATATCAAAACTAAAGAATGATTACAAGTCCCTTGATGATATTGTAATTGAATTGAGGACTTCAAATGAATAACTAAAAAAATCCATGGAAAATCTTTCCAAATCATCTTCATCATTGGCTTCATTGAGAAAAGAGAATGACTCCCTAAAAGGAGAAGTCATTGAACTTAGAAGCTCTAACTCTAAATTTCATAATGGAAAGGAAGTCTTGGATACCTTAACAGTATCACAAATGCCACCCTTAATTAGACATGGTTAGGTTTCAATGGAGCCTCCTCATCATTACATACTGCATTTGTGAGACCAAAAACACCACAAACTTTAAGTGTTAAGGTCATGAGGAAGAAAAGTGCTTTAAGCACTAAATTCCCAATGCCTAAAGCCAAAGGGAAGGCATAAAATGGCTAAAGGCCTATTTCAATGAAGGTTAATCATGCTTACATATATAGCAAGAAGCATGCTCACACACACAAACAAAAACAATCATTTACTACTCCTCATCATTTGTGCACATGCATGCACTCACATAATCAAAGTATGAGAAGACCTCTTACTCATACTAAATTTGTGCATAGGAGAAAGACTCACAAGTCTAAACTCTAATGTCACTATTGCATGAAAGGTGGGCATATTAATATTCATTATTTTTTTAGGAAGGCTCACCTCAAACTAGATGACCTTTCAATTTCTAACCTCCAAGGACCCAAGTATGCTTGGGTACCTAAGAAAAATTGATTTACTTTTATTGTGCAGGGAAGTATGGCAATCACTAATAAATCAACCAATTGGCATATGAATAGTGGATGTTCTAAGCATATGATGAGAAATAGAAAGCTATTCACGACATTAAAGGAAAAAGAATGTGGAAATGTCACATTTGGTAACAATGCCAAGGGTAAGGTAATTTGCATTGGAACCAACAATAAGAATGGTTGTTCTTTGATTGATGATGCTTTATTAGTTAATGGCTTGCAACATAATTTGTTGAGTATAAGTCAATTGTGTGACAAAGGTAAAAAAGTCACCTTCGATCCTAGGGAATAATGACTTACCATATTAGTGGATGATGAGGTTATTTTCAATGGTGAAAGGAAAGTCAATACCTACTCAATTGACTTAGACAATTTGGCTAACCAATCTTTTAAGTGTCTTTTGTCTTTCAGTAATGAAGCACGGCTATGGCATAAAAGGTTTGGACATGCAAGCATGGATCTTCTACAAAGCCTATCTAAAGGAAAATTAGTGGAAGGCCTTTCCAAGCTAAATTTCACTAAAGATAAGACATGTGGTCCTTGCCAAATGGAGAAGCAAGATCAAGCTTTCCACAAAGCTAAAAATGTTGTAAGTTCATCTAAACCCCTTCAACTAATTCATATGGACTTGATAGGACCCACTAGAAATGGTAGCTTAGGTGGAAAACATTATGCACTAGTCCTAGTTGATGATTACTCTTGGCTTACTTGGGTGTCTTTTTTAGCTCATAGGAATGATACTTTTGATGCTTCAAAAAGTTTTTCAAAATGAAAAGGGCTACTTCATTTCTTCTATTATAAGTGACCATGGAAAGGAATTTCAAAATGAGTCTTTTGAAACTTATTGTTTGGAGAATGGAGTTTTTCATAACTTTTCAACTCCTAGAACACCACAACAACATGGTGTTGTAGAGAGGAAAAATAGTAGAAATGGCCAGAACCATGCTCAATGAGTATTTTTTTACCTAATTACTTTTAGGCTGAAGCCATTAATACTTCGCGTTATATTGCAAATAGAGTTTTTAAAAAATCCATTCTCAATAAAATATCTTGCGAGCTATAGAATGGTTGAAAACCTAAGATATCATACCGAAGAATATTTGGATGCAAGTGAGTACCAAGGATAATCTTGGGAAATTTGATTTCAAGACCAATGAAGATATATTCTTAAGCTATTCCACTTCTAGCAAGGCTTATAGAGTCTTGAATAATAGTTATATGGTAGTTAAATAGTATATGAATGTTGTTTTTGATGAATCTAGTAAACTTGATGTTTGGAAATATGTTTTTATTGATGATCTTGTAAGTAACCTTGACAAATTAGAGTTAGAAGACACTACAAGAAGAGGATAAAGATAAGAAATGAGGTGAATCATCAAAAGTAGATGAGGAGCCATAACATCAATAAGAAGATGAGCCAAGTCAAAATCTACCCAAAGATTAGAGATTCTTCTAGGATCACCTCAAAGATTTGATGATTTGTGATACCTCTAAAGGTGTAAGTACTAGATCACAACTTAATCTTTTAGATAATAATATTGCTTTTATTTCTTAACTTGAGCTAAAATCAATTGATAAGGCTCTTGATGATGAGTTAGGTGTTTGCCATGCAAGAGGAACTCAACCTATTTAAGAGAAACAATGTATGAGAACTTGTACCTAGGCCTAAAGAACACTCCATTATAGGTTGCAAATGGGTGTTTAGGAACAAGTTGCATGAGCAATGTCTTATCACAAGGAATAAAGACAGATTGGTTGCTAAGGGATACAACCAAAAGGAAAGCATAGATTATAATGAGACTTTTGCCCCCATTGCAAGATTAGAGGGAATTAGGATACTTTTAGCTTTTATATGCCACATGAATTTTAAGTTTTTTTCAAATGGATGTAAAAAGTGTATTTTGGAATTGAATTATGAAGAAGAAAGTCTCTATTGAATAGCCTCCTAGTTTTAAGACACATTATTTTCCTAATCATGTTTTTAAATTGAACAAAACCTTATATGGATTGAAACAAGCTCCAAGAGCTTGGTATGAAAGACTGAGTTCATTTCTTTTGAAAAATGATTTTAAAAAAGGAAAGGTGGACACCATATTGTTTGTTAAAAAGCACAAGCATGGTACACTAATTCTACAAATTTATATTGATGATATCATTTTTGGTGCTACTAATGAGTCTCTCTATGAGGATTTTACTAAATGTATGACTAGAGAATTTAAAATGAGCATGATGGGAGAGCTTAAGTTCTTTCTCGGTCTACAAATCAAGTAAACCAAAGAAGGAATCTTCATCAATACACAAAATATATACTCAATAAATTTGGCATGGATGGTTGCAAAGTAGCCAAAACCCCCCATGAGTGGTACCATTGAGTTAGACAAAGATGAATCGGGTAAGACGATACATGAAAAGAGATATTGAGGTATGATTGGATCTCTACTTTATCTTACTGCTTCTAGGCCAGATATCATGTTTAGTGTATGTATGTGTACTAGGTTCCAATCCTCTCCTAAACAGTCACATTTAAATGGTGTTAAGAGAATTTTTAAGTATTTGCATGACACAATTCACTTAGGGTTATGGCATCTTAGGGATTCATCCTTTAGTCTCATAAAATATTCAGATGCAAATTATATGGGTAGTTTATTAGATAGAAAAAGCACTTTCGGGACTTGCCAATTTATAGGAGAATGCCTAGTATCTTGGTTTAGCAAAAAGCATGTGTCTATTGCCTTATCCACCACAAAAGTCGAGTATGTTGCTATGAGTTGTTGTTGCACCCAAGTCCTTTAGATGAAACAACAATTGAAGGATTTTGACAAAGTGATTGATCACATTTCCATTAAATGTGATAACACCAGTGCTATCAATCTCTCTAAAAATCTCATCCAACACTCTAAGAATAAATAGATAGACATTAAACACCATTTTCTAAGAGATCATGTCCAAAAGGGTGATGTTGTGTTAGAGTTTATTGACACAAATCATCAACTTGCATATATTTTCACTAAACCTCTCAATGAAGAAAGATTGAACTTCATTAAGAGAGAATTGGGAATGCTTGATGGAAGCTCCTTAAAGTGAAAATTTGATCTTATGTGTTGATTGTATGTCTTGTGTTTTTCTATGACATATTCCCAGTGGATCACAATTTTGAACTTCTCAAAAACTTATTTTTCTATCTTATCCTTGTTCCTTTCTAATTCGCGGTCGCAATCCTTTATTCATGGTCGCAAATTTCAAGTCCAAGTCACCCGACTGTCAAGTATCAAATCGCGGTCATGAGAATCAAGCTCCACCATAAATTTGGTCAATAATTCAAATTTTTTACCATTGTAGCATATATTCCTGAAGAATTTTTGTTCGTTACTCACATTTTTTGGAAATCAAGGTCGTGATCCTTGAATTCACAGATGTGAATTTGAGTAACTGCTAAGTCATTAAGTGATTTGACTGTCAGCCATTTCCAACTCTTCATAAATCCAATTTTAGCTATTTTTAGCTATTTACACACCCTTTCAATGGCAATATAAATCCCCTAAACAGTGATTCTCATCATTTTATCTTACTCCAAAACAATTATCCTTCCAAAACTCTCTAAATTCTCAAATTCTCTCTATCTTCTGCAATGTCTCCCAATAAGATTTCAAGAGCAAAAAAAGGCAAGGCTATGACTAAGCCATCTGCACCCCCAGTACATCATCTAATGAAATGCATAACAAAGGAAGAGAAGGAATGCTTCAAAGCCAACTATTCAAAAATCATCTTCCCTAACAAAATCCCTTCTACATTTCTGTTGGAGACTCTAGGAATCAATGAAGAAATTTATGCATTCCTGTCAAACTTAGGATGGAATCAGTTCATTTTTGAGATAAACCCGATTATGAAGAAGTCATTAGGGAATTCATGTGCACGGTTCAACTGAGTCGCAAAGCAAAATCTTGAGCAAGGCAATATCAGTTAGTTTTTTGGGCTTTTGGTGATCCATATTTCATTACCTTTGAACAACTTTCCTTCCTTTTCAACCTTCAAGTCAGAGAAAACATTCCTTCCATTATCGCTACTCTTGATGTCATATATTTCAAATTCTGATAAAAAATTTCCATTAAAACCAAACACAACTCGAAAACTTCTCTAGCCAAATACATAAAAACCCTACCTTTTTGGATACTCCATCATATCATCACCTTTTTCATAAATGCTAGAGGTTATGGTATTGAGAAAGTGTCTCAAAAAAACTTGGCCCTTTATTCTGCCTTGTAAAAAATAAGCCTATTCAAATCGGTCGGTATCTTGTATATCAATTGATCTACATGAGCACCAAACCTAAAAGCCAATTCCTTATGCCTTCACATATAATACCCATCTATCACTTCGTAAAGGCATTTGTTAAGGAAAATGAAAAATTCCTCACCAAGAAACTCTTCCCTTCTCAAAAATTTCTTAACCTCACCTACCTATTAAATGCCAAAGCCATACACCCGGACACATATGCTTATACCCTGGGTGCTTTTGGGGCTAAGAAAATAGAATCTTCCTAAGACCCCAAAAGGAAAAGGTTCATCATTGAAGAAAGAGCACTACTAGTCCCCCCTCTCAACCAAAATCCAAATCGAAACTGTCTCTTGCGACCATTAACCTCAAATTGGACAAGACTCATAGTGACATAGTGGGTTTGTAAGAAAAGTTAGGTGTTCCTCCTTGTCATCTTCCGAACTTTACTGAATTTTAAGATACTCAAGAAGAAAAAGGCAATAAAGAAGTTGAGGATGAAGATAAAGCCAAAGGTGAAGACAATGAAGGGGAAGAAGAAATTTCTTGAGATGATCATGACTCTCCAACATTCTAGAATAAGAATTCTTTGTACTTTCTTTTTTTATTTTTAAATGAAAAATTGTGATCCCATAGTTTGTTTATGAGTGAATAAGAATTGTTTCGTCGAAATTCCTTATCTTATGTGATTGATAGAATTTACTTTTAGGATTTTATTCTTAATAATTTTGCTCCTTATAAACACTTATCTATTTATTATGCATTTGTTCTTTTCCCTTATGCACCATCTTTTTCATCTTGCCAAAAGGGGAGAGATAGAAAAGAGAAAGAATATAAGTCTAAGGGGGAGACAAAATAACTTGCAAATAATAGCATAAGTCGATGGGGAGTATCATACTTATCATATTTAGAATTTTTTTAGAAATTTCACTTTGATTGATTGAATGCCATACTTAGGAAATTTTACACTTGATCTTTGTCTAGAAATTTCTAAGCATTCATTAAATCATTTACCACTACAACTTCACAACTTCAAAACTCATGCATTTATTTTCCCTTAGTATCAATCTAAGTTGTCAAAATAAAAAAGGGGGAGATAGTTGGGCTAGGTTGAATTAACTTAAGTCATGAACCTCTTTTGATCTTGACAATAGAGATTGATCAATTATAATGTCTTTATTAAGTGTTGTTTTGCAAAATATAAGTTAGTTATTGTCATTGAAAGTTAGATGGACTTTAAATCTCAAACCTTGTAAAGTTCACTCTAATTCGTAGTGAGTGTATTGAAAATCGGGAGGACTGCAAATATGTCATAAGGAAGGATAAAGCTATGCTAGAGGAATTCGTGGAAAACTTCACTGTCGCGACACACCCAAAGTTGGACAATTATCACAAATGAATTCACGATGTGTGTTATGTTTTAGTCGAGACCGTGAATTTCATAGTGACAAAGGAAAGAACTAAAGCCATAACCACAACTTACCAAGTGTCCTAGGTGTCCATTGAAGATAAAAAATTATTAGCACTAATGTTTGTTCACGACCGCAACTTAAGCAGTTGAAGTTTGCTCTTCAAACAGAGGAATTTGCAGTCTTAGTCGTGCCCAAGCCATTGATATCTCGCGACTGCGACTTTTGAGAGTGGTTAGAACGCAATGACTATATTTTCCTATATGACCAATGGAAAGCTGACATGTGGACTAGCTGTTAGGCATAAATGGGATTTTCAACCGAAATTGATAATTTGCGACCGTAAAAGGTTAGTAGCGACCACGATTTTAGCCTAATAAGCATTTAATGTTGAATTTGCCTAACACATCTTTGAGATTTGTTCATAGCTTTAGTCTACTATCTCTTTAGTGGGTATGGGCTATAAAACTTTACCAAACAGATGTAAATGAAAGATAATTCATTAATTTGTAACTGAACTTTTACAAATTTGCTACTCATTTGTTCAATTATTCTTTATACTTTAAGTGATTGTTTGGTGTGAACATTAAACACCATTGTAAGAGGTTTTAGTGTTAGCCTTTGAAAACACTTGTGAAAGGTTTTAAGTGTGAGCCTTGAAAACACTTGTAAGACGTTTTTGTGTGAGCCTAGAAAACACAAGTTGTAAAATTTTGGTGTGAGCTTGGAAACATCATTTGAGTTGAGTGAAATACCCAATTGTAGAGAATTGGGGAGTGGACATAGGGTTGGTTAATTCATGAACCATTATAAACACTTGTATCAATTTCTCTCTTTTTCTACTCCACTTTTTAACCACCATATTCTTTATTTTAATTTTTAATTTAACACCAATTCAACACCCCTTCTTGGTGCCTTACGCCAACAAAGTCATTGTAAAGGTGAGAGAAAAAGAAACCTTCTCTTGATCATTCTCATCATCTTATTAAGTTTCTTGATGATGGAAGAAAGAAAGATGGAAGATGGCTTGGTTTTTGGGCTTTTGCTTGGGCTTTGTAAAAGGAATGGGCTCTTGGGGGACTTCCTCAATCACTAGCTTCTATCTTTTAGAGGCATGAGTTATTCCTTATTTTTTTGTGCCATATGATCCCAAGGCATAGGCATAATGTGTCAGGATGAATAACCTTAGCATTGATCAAAAAGGTTAGATCAAGAAAGTTTTAAGATGAGAGATACCTTTTTATGAGGACTTTCTCATTCTCATCATTTAGAGCTCCTACAAGCCTAAAGATATTTGTGACATGAGAGGGAAGGAAAAAATCGGCTTTTAAGTTTGATGCTCCTATGGGTCAATTGATCCACAAGGTATCTCTAATTTTGAATGGGTATGTTTTTGGTGGGGCAAAAGAAGAAAGCTAAGTCTTTTTGGGAAACTTTTTTTTTCCCCATCATCCCTAGCATTGATGGAAAAGGTAACGATTATATGAAGGAGCCAATTAGTTAGGGTTTTAATGTATTTATCCACTGAAGTTCCAAGATCATGTTTAGTATCTATTGAAATTTCATACCATAACTTAGAATAAATGATGTTAAGAGAAGAGATAATGAAAGAGATAATGAAAGGAACATTGTCTTTAATTTGGAAATTAAAAAGGGTGGAAAGTTGGGCAAAAATGATGAAGTATGGATCCCGAAAAGCCTTGAAAATAAGACCATACACACTTGCCATAGATTCTGGCCTTGTACTAAGTGTAATAGTGCATATGAATTTCTGTACTATTTCTTCATAGCTCAATTCTTTTTAAAAGATGAATTCGTTCTAGCCATGGTTAGAAAGAAATCCTTGAATTTCTCTTTTGATGCCTACAGTTTCAAAAATAAAGGAGGAAAAAATCATGTTTGGTTGGATGATTCATTTTGGTGTTAACCTTATATCTCTCCATCTCTTCTTAAGTGCTTCCATTCATGAGATGAAGAGGAAGAGGACCTTGAGGATCAGCAACACCCTTCCCCTATTATACTCTAGTGAATTTGTTAGGTGAAATGAGAGTATAGGAAAAGAGAATGTAGGTTAGAGTTTGAAGAGAAATGAGATAAAAGGTATGAGGAATAAAATGATAAAAGTGGAATCGAGGGGTGTGAAGGAGGCTTAATTGGCAGAGAATGTTAAGAAAATGATTATAAAATGGTAAAAAGGCATTAAATGAGGAATAAGAAATATTTGATTGTTAAATCAATCAATACCTATCAGTTACAGGAAATCGTGGTCGTTATACACTTATTATGATTGCTAATTATGAAAAATCTGAGTAACAACCAAGAATCCCTTGGAATGGGGCAAAGTCAATAGTCTGCAAATTTGAAATTTGAAAATTTTGGAGGTGGTTATCATAGTCGCAACCACAAATTTAGAAAAATTTGAAATGTTGAAAAAGACTTCTAAGTAGAAACCACAAACTTTAAATCTCGATTGTGAATTATATGCTATATTTTAAAAATCATGAAAAAAACTTTGGCCCAAACATAATGTGTTCGACATGATATTATGATGATTAATTCAAGAAATTTGGCATTGAAAAAAACAAATGCATAATGAAATAACACTTTTATCAAATAACACATTGACAAGCATAATGAAATGCATAAGTGAGGTCAATTTTCACCCTAGGGAACTTCCATCTAGCAACCTAGTTCCCTCTTGATAAAGTTCATTTTTTTTCATCATTGAGGGGTTTAGTGAAAATATTTACAAGTTAGTGTTGGTGTCAATAAATCCTAACACCACATTACTATTTTAGACATGATCTCTTACAAAATGATGTCAAATGTCCATCTTGAATATTGGATAGGATTCTTAGAAAGATTTATTGCACTTGTGTTTCATTCAAAGAACTTGGGTGCAACAACAATCCGCAGCCACATATTCTGCTTCAGCAATGGATAAGACAATTGAAATTTGCTTCTTGCTAAATAGTGAAATTAAACATTTAACTATGAATTGACAAGTTTCAAAAGTGCTTTTCTTATACATCAAACTACCAATATAATATGCATCTAAATATCGAAAAAGTCTAAAAGGTGAATTTCTAAGATACCAAAGTCCTAAATGTAATGTGCCACACAAATATGTAAGAATGTTTTTAATGACATTCATATGAGATTTCTTAGGATAAGATTGAAATCTAGCACATAAGCAAACACTAAACGTGATGTCGAGTCTAGATGTACTAAGATGGATGAGAGAGCTAATCATACCTCTATACTTATTTTCATTAATAGGCTTACCCGATTCATTTTTGTTTAGCTTGATAATTGCACTCATTGGAGTCTTTGCTACTTAGCATCTATCCATGCCAAACCTTTTAAATATATCCTCTATGTACTTAGCTTAGTTAATGAAGATGCCCTTTTTGGTTTGCTTTATTCAAAGACCAAGGAAGAACTTTAGCTTACCCATCATGCTGATTCTAAACTCCATAGTCATATATTAACAAATTCTTCACAAAGAGATTCATTTGTAGTACCAAATATAATATCATCAATATATATTTACATAATGAGTGTATCTTTGTTATACCTTTTGACAAATAAAGTAGTATCAACCTTGCCTTTTTCAAAATGATTTTGTAAAAGAAATGAACTAAGCTTTTCATATGAATCTTTTAGAGCTTGTTTTAAACTATATAAGGCTTTAGTTAATTTGAAAACATGATTTGGAGAAACATGAGACTCAATACCCGGAGGTTGTTCAATATGAACTTCCTCTTCAATAAAACCATTTTAGAAAAAATGTTCTTCACATCCATTTGAAAAAGTTTAAAATCCATGTGACATGGAAATGCTAAAAGAATCCTTATAGCTTCTAATGTTACTATGAGGGCATCATAATCAATGTCTTCCTCTTAGTTGTAACCCTTTATAATAAATCTAGCTCTGTTCCTTGTAACAACACCTTGCTCAACTAACTTATTCCTAAACAACCATTTGCATCCTAAAACTGGGTGTTACTTAGGCCTATGAACAAGTTCCTAAACTTTGTTTCTCTTAAGTTCAATAGCTCTTCCATAGCAATCACCCAACTCTCACCATCAAGAGCCTCATCATGAGATTTTGTCTCAATTTGAGAAACAAATACAAGATTATTATCTAAAGCATGTAATTGAGATCTAGTACTTACTCATTTGGATGTCTTACCAATGATAAGATCTCTTATCTAATTCTTGGAGTATCCCTAATCCTCAAGTAGTTCTTGAGCTTAGTTTTTCTCTTATGGTAGTTAAGGTTCTTCAACTTCTTGTGATGACTTATTATCTTTAAGATCAATCATAATTTCCTTTAGCATTGAATCAAGCTTAAACTTCTCAAAGTCACCTATTATCACTAAGAGAACCTTTTGTAAGATCAAGTTTACTAGATTCATCAAGTATAATATTTGTAGACTCTTCAACCTCCATAGTCTTTTTGTTAAACACCCTATTTTTGCTAGTCATGGAATAGCCATGAAAAATACCTTCATCAACTTTAGAGGTAAAATTTCTAAGGTTGACCCTAGTATTAAGTATATAGCATTTGCACCCAAAAACTCTAATGTAAGAAGGCTTAGATTTTCTACCATTCTATAGCTTATACGAAGTTTTATTTAGAATAGATCTTTTGAAAACATGATTTGCAATATAACAAGAACTATTAATGGCTTCGGCCCAAAAGTAATTTGGCAAAGAAAACTCATTAAGCATAGTTCTAGCCATTTCTACTAATGTCCTATTTTTCCTTTCTACAACACCATTTTTGTTATGGTGTTCTATGAAGTTGTAAGAAATCTCATTCTTTCAATAATAATTTTCAAAAGAATAATTTTGAAATTTCTTTCTATGGTCACTTTTCACAGAATAAATGCAGAAACCTTTTTCATTTTGAACTCTTTTAGCAAAGCTTTTAAAAGCATTATAAGTGTCATTCTTATGAGCAAGAAAGAATACCCAAGTGAACCTAAAGTAGTCATCAACTAAGATAAATGCATAATGCTTTGCACTAAGACTAGCACTCCTAGTAGGTCAAACTAAGTCTATATGAATCAGTTGAAGAGATTTAGAAGTTGTTACAAAATTTTTTTGCTTTAAGGTATGTTTGGTGTTGCTTTCTCATTTGGCAAGTCCACATGTCTTGTTCTTTGCAAACTTATGCTTTGTTAAATCCTTTATTAGCTTTCCTTTTGATAAACTTTATAAAAGCTCCATACTAGCATGTCATAATCTTTTATGCTAAAGCCAAGTTTCATTGCTAATAGAGACAAGACATTTAATGGATTAGTTATGCAAATTGTCTAAGTCAATTAAGTAGTATTGTCTCTCCTTTCACCCTTAAGGACTACCTTCTTATCTATCAAGGTGATAACCCGACATTCTCTAGGGTCAAAGGTGACTTTATTACCTTTGTCACATAAATTCACTTATACTTAATAAATTATGTTTTGGTTCCTCAACTAAAAGAACATTGTCAATAAAGGAGTAACCTTTCTTACCAACAATTCCAATGCCAATTACCTTACCTTTAGCATTATTTCTAAATGTGACATTGCCACTATTTTTTCTTTAATGGCTATGAATAACTTATTTTTCAATCATGAGCTTTGAAAACCCATTATCCATATGCCAATCATTATCTTCTTTGTAGTTTCCAAGCAATCCCATAATACAAACACAATTTACATTTATTTAGGTACCCCAGCATACTTGGGTCGTTAGTGGTGAGGCTTGAAAAGGTTCTCTAATTTGAGTTGTACCTTCCTAATGTAGCATAAGACATTAATATGTCTATACCTCATTGAATAGTGACATTGTTGTTTAGACTTATAAGTCTTTCTCTTATACATAACCTTTGTATGAGTGGGAGGCCTCCTCACACTTTGGTTTTGAGAGTGCATGCAAGTGCATGAGTGGTAAGGAGAATGACAGAAGTTTTTATGTGTGTGCCTTTAATCATGTCTCTTGGTATAGATGTATACATGATTTGCTATTTGAGGCTTAACTTTTGAGCCTTTGGGAGCTTTTCCTTTGCCTATGGCATAGGTGGCCTAGTGCTAAGAGCACTCTTCTTTCCAACAACCTCAACACTGGAAGTTTGAGGTATAGATGCTCTAATAAATATGGGAGGAGAAGATGTAGATGAGAAAGCTCCATTAAAGCCTAAGCCATATCTCACTAAGGGAGGTCTTTAAGATATAATTAAAGTATTTAAAGCTTCTTTCCTTTTATGAAATCTTGAGATAAAGTTCCTAAGCTCAATAACGTCACCTTTTAATAGATCATTTTCTTTTCTCAAACCACTTACAAGATTTAGAAAGATTTTCTAAGGATTTTTTGAGTTCTTCGTTATAAGACCTCAAGCCACTTACAAGATCATTTAAGTTTTTAAAATCATCCTCAAGTTTTGAACATTTTGTACTATAAGTTTTCATTTGAGATTTGTATTTTTCACATCTCAAGATTAGAGCTTTAAAAAGCTCATCATCCACATCATTTAAGGGCTCATCATTATGACAATAATGAAAATAAGTACTTACCTTATTGGAGAAGTCCTCTTGAGCCATGAAGCATAGGTTGACAACTTCTTCATCTTTTTCTTCTTTATTTGAGCTATCATCCTAAGTAGCCTTGAAGCTCTTCTTCTTCTCCTTGTTCCACTTTTTCTTCTTATTGAGCTTGGGGAAACCAAATTTGATGTGACCTTGTTTTCTACATTTATAATAAGTCATTTCATTTTTCTTGTCTTTAAAGTTGGGATATGCTCTTTTAAAGTTCCTCCTATTTTTCCTTCTCTTTATGAGCTCTTTAGTATTCCTTGATAGCATGGCTAGTTCCTATTCCTCATTCTCACTCTCATCACTATCACTAAAGGTAGTTTTAACCTCTTTATCTTTGGTTGAGGATTTTAGAGTAATAGTTTTGTTTTCATCCTTTCATTTTTATCTCCCTGCCATTTCATTTACTTCTTCTCTTTATCCTTCTTCAAGGTCAGCTCATGAGCGAGTAGCTTACTAATGAGGACATTTATTTACACTTTCTAAGTTTTGGATTGGATTCTTGAATGCTACAAACTCTAGCACCAAATTTCTTAAGAGGAAGAGATTTGAAAATTTTAGTATTTACCTTATGGTTAATGAGAATTCTTTCAAAATTCTTCATGTTTGTGATAATAAAGAGCAGCCTATTCGTCATGTCAGTGATGTTTTTATTATCCTTCATCATGAAGAGCTCCCACCCTATCACATACATTTCCAACCCACTTTATTTCACTAATGTAGTACATTTATGATAGTTCTCTAATGCCTTACATATCCCATGAGTAATGTTGCACTCTACAAATCTCTTTATTGATAAGGAGCTAAAAAGAATGGTCATTGCACTCTTGTTCTTCCCATTTGATTTTTTATATGCTTTCACCCATTCTTCCCTTTGGATAAGTTCTTCACAACCATCAAACACTATGGTTAGAGGCTTCCATTCTTTTTCTACTATATCCTATAGATCCATCGCATCACTATCCAAATAAATCTTCATGGTATACTTCCAATAAGTATAGTCAGTTCCATTAAAGTAAGTGTAGATTCCTTTTGGTGCCATTATCTTTTCTCACTCAGTTAAGGCTTTGTTTGAAACTTATCTATGATACCACTTGTAGGTCTTGTCCACCAAGAAGGAGGGTTGAATTGGTAGGAAATTTTAAATTTTAGAGGGAAGGTTTTTTAAATAAGAAATAGAGGGAATGGAAGAAGAATATAACACACAAAGTTTTATAGTGGTTTGGGTACTAACCAACCCTACATCCACTCCCAAATTCTTCCAATTAGGTGTTTCACTAATCTTTAATGGAGTTTTTAAAGCTCAAAACTAAGTTTACAACTTGTGTTTTTACCATGCACACACACAACCTCATTAGTATTTCATAAGGCTAACATTTAACCTATACGAGAGTTTTCTAAGGCTCACTCTAAACATCAAACAAGAGCTTTTTATTACATAGGCTCACACTTAAATCCAAATCCACTAGTGCTTCATGCTCACACCAAATAATAACATAATTATAAGAAATTTAATAGCTTAAATGTTGAGAAATAAAATTGCAATAGCTTTGTTATAATGAATGTTATTCTCTTGCATTCAAGTCCATTTTGTGGTGTATCTATAGGCTACAACAACCAAAGAGATGTTACAAATACAACTATTTTCAAATCTTTAAACTATGCTAGGCAGATCCTGCATTTATTGCTTGTCATATGAAATTCACAGTCAATACCATCATTCGCAGTCGCGACTTTCACATAACCCTATTTGTATTTAACGGCTAGTCCACATGGCATCAAATCATTGGTTCTTTAAGAAAAATAATCATTGTATTTCCTAAGCAATAGTAAAAGTCACAGTATTTATTGTCCTATTTAGATGTAAATTTCACTATGAAATCATATGTTTGAATGGAGAAGTTGTTTCATCAAATTCGCAATCGCTATAATACTTTCATTACCACGAAATTTGATATTTCAACAATTCTTTAGGACACTTGGCATTATCTAGTTAAAGATTTGGTTTCTTCCAAGTGAATGCAAAAGTCACTATCACGAATATGGATGCGACCTGTACTGTGAATTCATCTATATAAGATTCATTCAACTCTTTGAAAGATAGCGATCGCGAGCTTCTGCATCATGACCGTGAATTAGAGTGCGAATCTTAATCTTTAAGATTAAGTCTTCCATTCGACTTCTAAAGTGATCTTAGCTAAATATATGTAAGTTCAACACTTGAAATTGATATTAGAACCTTTCAATCTATATTGTTAAGATCAAAATAAAGTTTTAACTTAGGTTTGACTAACCTATTCTAATCACTCCTTAGTCAAGATGACTCTCTCATATTCCTCTAATTTGATTTTCTTTGAAAAGGTGTCCTTTATAAACCTTGCATATTTAGGCATTTGGGCAAGCGCTTGCACAAAATGGTATGTTGATTTGGATCTTTTTTAGCATATCCAAAAATTTTACAAATTGCTTATCCATCATATTTGCTTGAGTCTTGAAGGGAATGGAATGAGAGGTACAAATGATTTGTCCTTTTCCTTAGGCTTGTTTTGTAGGATCGATTTTTCTTCTTGATCCACATTGTCTTCTTCCTATTTTTCTTTCTTCTTTACTATAGGTTGAAGTTCCTTGCCACTCCTCTTGGTGATGGCTTTCACATGATCTTTAGGGTTGGTTTTAGAAGAGCTATTTAAAGTACCTTAAGATCTAGAACTAATGACATTGGCTATTTGCCTGATTTGGATCTCAACACTATGGATGGAAAAAAAATGATTTTTGTTGGCTTGATCTATCTTAGCCTATAGTATTATCATATTCCACTCATGATGCTCAAAATTAGCATCAGATTTGGATATGAACTTTTCTAAGACATTTTTTAAGCTCGATTTCTTTTCTTAAGGTTAGTAGTTTGGTGGTGAAGGTTAAAAACTAGGTGGTCCTTAGATTTTGAGGTTAAGGGTATTGTTGTTGGACCAAGAGAAGTTTGGGTGATTACGCCACCCCAGGTTATAGGCATTTGAGTATGGGTTGTTAGGTTTATGGTCCGAGTTTCCTATATAGTTTACTTGCTATTGGACAAAAGAGTTCCCTATTTGATAATCAACACTTTTATGTACACTCTACCCATAAAGGTCACACATAACTTGTATGAAAGTAGAATACACAACATTACAAGTAAGAGCACTCAATTGTTCAGACAAAGTGGATACCTTAGTTTGCAAGGATTGGAAAACATCCATATTGTGAATCTTTACTACTTTCCTTAACAAAGTCCTCTTATGAGCTTAATAGTTGTTGTTTCCCATTTTCTAAATCAAATCATAGGCAACATCAATCATTTTATCCAATATAGATCATATTGCTTCTACATCTATAATTATCTTAATTTGCCAAAATATTCCATTGTAAAACATATGCACTATTGACCACTTCAAAATTTGATAGTTTGGCACCTTTTAAAAAGATCCTTAAATCAATCTCAAGCTTCATTTAATGTTTCTCCATCCAATTGACAATAAGTTGTGATCTCATTTTTAAGGCTAGCAATTATTTTATAAAGGGAAGTATTTGCACAAGAAGGCTTGGAAAAGTTAATCCCAAGTAGTTATACTCATAGGTTTCAAAAAATTAATCCATGCTTTTACCTTGTCCTTTAGAGTGAATGTAAATGGATGTAATCCTATCGCATCTATAGACATTCCATTTTGCCTAAATATGTCTTAGATCTCCAAAAAGTTTACTATGTGAGCATTAGGATCTTCATGAAAGAGACCATGGAATTACAATGTATTGGTAATCATCTGAATCAATGCTGGCTTGATCTCAAAAATTGTAGCATTGATGGTCGATGGAGTGATAGCTAGTTACAATCCCTCAAGAGATGGTGTTGTGAAATCATTTAAAAGATGGTCTCCTTGATTTGCCATCTCTTGATTTTGTTATTACTCTTGCCTTGTTGTGTTTAGTGTGTGTTCTATTTTTTAATCAAGAGGAATTAAGGATTTTGTTATTATTCTAGCCTATTGTTGCTCTTGCCTTTTTTTATTCCAGATTCTAATCATGCACCTAAAATAAAGAGTCAAGAAATATGGTTAAAATAATAAAATAGAATTCTAAAGCAATATAGAAATAATAACTTAATATTAAACATGTTAATCCCTAATAATGGTGCCAAAAATATGATGATAGGTGTGTGTTATTAATAAAAAACCCTTAGATTGTAGGTACACAGGTCAAAAGTAATAAAGTGTACTTATGACTATGAATATTATTCCCACAAGGATCGAGTTTAGATAGTAAGTATCGTGTATCTTATATTATCTAAAGAATCGATAAAGGATGATAAACAAAATTGTAAATAAGACAATTAAGTAAAACAATAATAACAATAATAGATAATAAATGGATGAAAATAGCTAAGGGTTCAACTTCACTTGATGACATTCTAAAGAGTTACTATTACTTGTCTAATTGGTTCATCCATCAGGTGCTGCTATCAAGTCACTAAGGTGATCAATTAATTCCTCTTGAGTATAAATTGACATACAAAAGCATGTTAAGCTAAAGGTTCCCCAAGTCAAAAGCTAGACATCATGCAATTGCCTCACAAATCAAGACTTTATAGATAGCAATAGT
This sequence comes from Omphalea diandra, assembly GCA_949677035.1. Taxonomy (NCBI): domain Eukaryota; kingdom Viridiplantae; phylum Streptophyta; class Magnoliopsida; order Malpighiales; family Euphorbiaceae; genus Omphalea; species Omphalea diandra. The sequence goes on along the minus strand of CATIWR010118344.1, from coordinate 6,695 downwards.
TTATTAAGGTTTCTCAACTCAATAACAAAATAAGGGAATTATTAAAGGTTTTGTTCTATGAAAAGCATGTTTTCATTGTCTATTCATGAAATGAAGATGATCAATGGCCAGTTAATCAAATAAAAAGCACTCAACAATTGTTAGCACTAATAATGAAATAAACCAAAAAGACTTAGATTAAGAAAACTCAATAGAAGTCATTTAAGATCCATCACAACCTTAGCTAAAAAGAGTTTAGTTCATAATGAGATAGAGAGAAGAAGAAATAAAAATAATCAAATCAGCCCTAAGAGTAGCCATGAACTTCTTCTTGATTTCCTCAATTGCTTACACCTTTTCTCTCCCTAACTCCTGATGAAAACTATGTTGAATGATATTCCATCCTTAGGTTAACCTATCCCTCTTCTAATTATAGCTTAATTTCACCTTAAATAATATCGTGATCAAGTCTTAAAGGAAGGCCAAAATATGAATAAAATCCTTGAAGATTTTTTAATTATGTTTTTTAATTATTGAAACACATGATGGTGCTATTCTATAATTTTTTTAGCAAAGGAAGTACAGTTGTGTTTGGTTCCTTTCATCCTACCCTTCTTATGAATAGTCATAGGCATGGGTGTGCTCAATGTTTCTGTCTTCCATAATTTTCCTCCTCAAATGAAGGCATGACTGTGCTTGGAATGCATAGTTGTGCTTCTCCTTGACACTTCATAACCTTAGGTGAGGCACGACTATGCACATGGCTATGCTTAACCTTTTTTTTTTCTTTTGTTCTTTCTTCGATTCTTTTCCTACAAATGCAAAATATCTTTAATAAGGTCCAATTAAGGGAAAAAATTAAGCATTAATTTATAGATTTGGAAATGAATTATATATTAATTATGAGAATCGTGAGACTAAACAAAAAGTTAATCTTAAGGGTAAATCCTCATCTCCATGGATTTGCCTAGATTATCATCAATAGTCTCCACCTTATGTCTTGAAGATCATCATCTTGTGCCTTAAAGGTCTCAATTACAAATTATAATTTAAATTATTGTAATATATATGATTTATTACTACTAATAAAATAAATGATTACAACAAATAAATGACTTGCAGGTCATATTTAAAAATTACAACCTTGAAATAGAGAAATCAAAAATTGCCAATCACATTGGTCTAAAGGGTCATGCCATGCACCATGCAAAAACACATAGATAAAAAATCTAAAAATACTAAAAAAATTATGTTAAGGCAATTTACAATTTATGTCTAAATTCTTTCGGGGTTTGTAAGGAGTGCCCTTTGTGGGGTCTTATAGGCAACACCCTAACTGGGATTAACTAATTTGTTCAAAACAAAATTAATTAAGCACTCACTTAAACAGAATTTTGGAATTTATTAATCTACTCAAAATAGGCATTCTCGTTCAATAATTAAACTGATCCAATGAAATATATTAATTTGTTCAAAGCAAATTAAATATTTGATTAAGACTTAATCCATCTAACACTTGAATATCTAATTAAGGCTTAATTTGTTTAACCCTTAAATAATATGCCAGTAAGAATCAAGATGAAAAATAAATTAATCAAGATGAAAAATAAATTACCAAACTCTTGTCATATTATAATATTAATCATATTAATAACAAATCATAAGAAATAATAAATGTGTTAATCAAGTTAACACTGTTAAAAATATTTAGCCAAATTGAACCCTAAAACACATTAATCTAATTAATGTATTTTTTTTCATTTTTCAAGTAGATTAATTAGATTTCCCTTAAACTAATATGTTTGCCAATTAAACCATTAAAACATTTTTCAACCAGTCATACCCATTTTTAGATATATAACACTTTAATTAAATTCACTAGTGGCTATAATACCATTATTGGGTGTTATAGAACAAGCATAGTAGACAAACAAAATTTTAAAACATTTAGAACCCCAAAATGATCTATGCAATTTGGTTAAATTGACAAAGGGAATGTGAAATCCTACCAATTCGTACAAAAGTGGCAAGACTTTGGAAGGCAAAGAGAGGGTTTACACCGATAACAACTTACCTCGAGTTTAGAGTGCAGATCATCAGATTTAGATGATACCAAACGATGAATGCCCTCTATATCTATCTACACAAATAGATTGTCTCTAAAGCAAATAATGTGCTAGCACAAAAGTTGTTTACATTTTCTCTCTAATCATTTTCTAAAGTTAACGTGAATGTTATCTTTCTAAAGAACCCCTAAAGTTAATATATCTTAACTATTTAGATTTATATGTTAACTATGTATCTTAAGAAATACAATAACTAAATACCTTATTTTTCTTAACTTTTAAAACAAAATATATAACTAGATATTTTTAAGATAATATATCTATATTAATTATACATATGTTTGTGTGTATGTGTGTGTGTGTGTGTGTACACACACACACACACATATATAAAGCAGTAAATACATTTTCACTTTTGGACCTGCTCTAAATGTGTGACCCTATAGTTTAACATAACGTTGGTAACAAGCCAAAAACTATTTCAGACCCATAAATCACAAGTAGCCTCCAACAAGACATTATAACTATTCAAATTATGTGAATATTAGACATTATAACTATTCAAATTATGTGGATATTATTAGCCAAACCTAACCTATCTTATAAATAGTATTATAATTCTTTTGCTACGTTATATCTTAATTAAACATAAGGCATGGATCACAACATCTTTATAGTCAAATGGCATTATTTCTCAATATTCAAGTAGGCTTATATAAAATGACATTAATAACATTTATCAATTCATTTTTTCATGACCATGCAATTTCTTCAATCTAGCTCAATCAGGGGCCTAGAGATATATTTCTTATAAATGCATGAGGAACAAATTCCTTATCAATCACTCATATTCTTATATAAATTACTTCATATCTAATATTAGTTTGTACAATCATCCTTTTAAAGATAATGTTAGACTATATGGAAATATAAAGTTCATCATATTGGAATCCATAGTTTTTAAGTTAGAAGATTAAGTTAATACTACTATATGACAACTTATGCATGTAGTATTCTCATTATGAGTCAGTTTAATACAAGGAATTGGTATAATCATCCTATTGAAGATAATGTTGGACTATATGAAAACATGAAGTTCACCATGTTAGAATCCTTAGTGATTTTTCAAGTTAGAGGACTAAGTTAGTACTAGTACTATTATATAAGAATTACCTATGAGAAATAATCCATGTAGGATTCTCAAGGCAGGTTAGTCTAATACAATGTTTCTAAATGATATCTATGTGTTTTACTTAATATCCCATATTTATGACTAGTAAAATATAATCGTCAATCAAAATACATACTAATCTTCATTTATTATTATCCCGACAATAATTATTGACTATGGATAATTTAGAATAGAATTCTTACTCTTAAGGGTTTTACTATCAAGTCATATACTTGATGACCTTAAGTAGAATTGACTATTCATGAAATTTATTATTTAGTTATAAATACAATATAATAGAGATATTTAATAAAAAAAAATACAACTATGACATTATTAAAAAATATTGTTACAAAAATAGCTTAAGGTGCATTACTAATAATTAAATCATATAGTAATCCATAATTATAATCCTTAACTTATGCCTTAGTCATCAATTTATACTTATAAATTCATTAATATACTCATTCCTTATCATAACTGATCTATTTTTTCATTAAGACATTCATACTTAACTCCACCCTAACTAGGGTATAAGACATCCTTCAAGACTTGGGTATAATTCTAAACCTCAAGTTTATAATACTATACAATATATAAGAACTGAAACAATATGAAGGGACTCAAACTATGTTAATTATCCTTTCAATTAAAGCTCATTTATGTAAGGAACAATTATAAGCATATTAAGACATCAATTTCTAACTCAATATTACTAAGGTGTTAAACATCCTACTAGCATCAATTCTCATAATGAAGAAGAAGTTTAAGGGTCTAATTAATATTGAAGAAGTCAATAACCATTAAGAATGCATTTAATCAATTCATATACATTAACTCCTTTCAAAGCTTCAATTAAATGTTACATTAATATTGCTTTTAGTTTAATCGAAATGTAAAATGTTGCTCAAATCTCTTCTCAATTATGAATATTAGAACATTAGTTAACATTTAATTAACCATTAATCATCCAAAACCAAAAGAAATAGCCCACACACTTCAAGCACTTATAAGACTCCTTCTGAAAACAACTTAACTTTTCATGTCATACTAACACCACACTTCATCTCTCCCATAACCAAGCCAAAAAAAACATCATAAAAACACATATTAATTCATGGAACAAGTACATAAAAAGACATGGTAGATCACAACTCAGTTAAATAAAAAGCAAAAAATCACCAACTAGCTTAAAAAGATGGTAGAAGATGGATAACTTGATTCTTATAGCTTGATTTACTTGTTATGGATAGGGGAGAGATTTTGGTAGAGTTTTGGTGTGTTTTAGTCTACTAAAAATTAAAGAAAATAGTATGGAAGTCACGTTTAGGTAGAAGATAAGGAGAAAGGGTGTAAAAAGATTAAAATGCCTAAATAGTGTCATAGAAAAAATCCACTAAAATGCTACTTCTAATCCATAACCCTGATGAAATATGCTTCTCACCTATTGTCCTTTTCCTTGATAAACTTCAAACACCATCATTAGGCATGGAAACTAATTAAAATTTTAGTTAGAGTCTTTTTTTACATAAAAGAATATAAGAAAAGAGTGAAAAGACTAAATGCCCGAATAGAGCATCCTAACCTTTTGAAAGCTTTACTTCTAACCTTTTCTTCCTTCCTTCAACACATTTCAAATACCAACTTTAGGCATATAAAATATATCTAAAAAACTTCATTAACATATCATTAAATCAAACCTTAACTACACTTACATACCTTAGTGACCATTGAAAGTTCATGATCTAAACTTAGCTTATACCTTAGCTTTCATCATCCTTTCTTATTTATTTTGACATATGCTTTAAGACACTTTTATTCGACACATAATATTGATATATTCTTCATTATTAAGTCTCTAATACCATCATTCATCTCATTATTAATCTAATGCCATCATTCATTCATGTTTATTAATCATCATTTCTTATATATGTATACCAATGCATCATAACTTACACTTATTTTCTCCTTCGAACTTTGCATCTTTCACCTTCATATCTTTTTACCATCCTTTCTAACTCATTATATCTTAATTAATTATCATCAAAATCATAACCATTTCATCAAATTTAAACTCCTTAAGCTCATCATTTAGGAGTAAGAGTTCTCATTTATTAGAGATGCTAAGAACCAAATTTAAGGCATTAGAATTTAGGACCACCTAAAATGGGCTAAGTAATAAACAAGGTGTGACATCTTGATTTCATGGCTTTGCTCGAATGAGTGAAATCTTGTTGGCACTTATAAATCTTTTATCAACTGTCAAGGGGTCAAAAAGATAGGGGTTATACATTGGTATAAACCCATTTTATGGCACATATTTAGGTCATTAAGGGGATCCTTGAGAGGGATTCATGGTGGGTTGAAACCTTTTCTTGAAATCAAGTGGCCAATGGGGGTCAATGTAGGATAACATTTTGGTACTATCCCTAAAACTTAACTGGAGTCGTTTTCGCAGGGAAAATTTTTTTGTAAGGATGGATTTTCAGCCTAATAGGTCAATTAGAAAACCTAACCTATCTTCACCCCATTAGATTGGCATGAGGAACAGGTTAAACATCCCTAAATTGCCCACATTTTAGGATTCAACCTTTAGGTATCTTTGGTTCCATTTAGAATTTTAGCCTTCCTGATTAGTTAGTCCACTTTTGGCAATCAAAAACATTAATCTAACACTCATTCATCCATCCATAACAATCAAATATTACAAATAAGCACCATGGGAAGAAGTACACATGTGAGCATAAATGGGGAAATCATGTAATTAAATAATAAGCATAAAGTATGAACTGGTTAGCCCTTCTAACCTATAAAATGAGTACAAATTATTTCACAAAGCATAGATCAAATGAAAAGAAAACAACCACTAACCCATTGTCTTAATGGTCCTCATTGTAATTTACCTTATTAGGGATTAGTTATGGTCATTCTACTTGTTGTCCCTGGGCACCAAAAAGGGGGGTTGAATTGGTGGATAAAAATTTAAAAAACAAAGATAAATGAGAGAAGAAAGAATAATAGAGACACAAACAATTTATAGTAGTTCGGGCAAAATTGACCCTACGTCTACTCCTCAATCACTTAATTGGGTATTTCACTATCTCAATGGTATTTTCAAGCTCACACCCAACTTATACAACTTGTGTTTTGATGGCTCACACACAACCTTACAACAATGTGTTTTCTAGGCTAACACAAAACCTCACTCAAGTGTTTCACTAGGCTCACACTTAAACCTTTCTAGAAGTGTTTTTACAAGCTAACACAAAACCTCACAACTTAGTGTTTAATGCTTACACCTAACACTTACAATTACATAAAGAAGATAAAGAAAATGAGTAGCAAAGATTGAGAGCTTTAATCACTTGTAATAAATTCCTTAGCAACCTTCTTCATGGCTGTTTGGTGGAGTATTTATAGCCAAACTTCACCAAAGAGATGTTGCATATCATAGCTCATCAAATCTTTGAGACATG
>CATIWR010118329.1:0-12385 GCA_949677035.1 Omphalea diandra | reverse complement strand
ATATATATATATATATATATATATATATATATATATATATATATATATATATATATATATATATATAAACAGTTATTTAAGTAAATTTTCTTAGGTGAAATTTGATTCAAATGATTTGTCTTTAATAGAAGGCGTTTATGTAGTTGGCCTACAATAATAAAATTTTAAAACATTATATAATGACATCACTATATTTTTAAAATAATTGACTACTGTGTGAAAGTTGATTCCTTACCTAATCCGTGGTCATTTTGCTGTAGATTCTTTAAGGACTAAATCAATTTGTGAATCACTAGTTGATACTGATGATGATGCTATTTCAATTATACGAAAAGTCTTTGAAACGTCTTCTAATAGACTTTCATCTGTGTTGGGCAACTTAAGGGTTATCTTTATATTTTTTTTTTTGTCTTTGCAAAGTTATAATTTTTTTTTTTGGTAGGTGTTGTCATCCTATGATAATACAACTCTAAATAAATCGTATTTTGTAATTTACTTGTCTAAAACCATGTACTTCAGGAATTTCAAGATTGACAACAACTTTTATTGCAGATAATCTTTTAAGAGATACTTCATCTATAACAGATATATAGTATCAATTATATAAACCAAAAAACTAAATCTAAGTAAGGGGGAATAGTATAATTTACCATTAAAATTTGTAACAATCATGGACAAAAATACTACAATGACATTGCCTTTTATTTCTACAGTAAAAACACTATCTTCAGAAAAATTGAACACCATTTTATTCCAAAGAATGTTATTGGGGTTTTCATTACTGAGAAATTAGAAATGCTTGTAACAATATAATTAAAAAAAAAAAAGAATGAATAAGTTTAAGTGTTTGTAAAGAAAAATTTTTATACTTCGTAACTTTTGATTTGCAAATGTTGCTTTTGTGTAATTCAACCAATAATGTTTGCTTCTTCAACACCACCAATATCAATACCAAAAACACACACAAAAAGTTCTAGAACTTAAATATTATATTGAGAGAAACATAAAATTTTTATGAAGAATGGTAATAACTTAGAATAATTTTCACGATAAAATATAACCTATCAAACATGTTTTATCATTAGCTTGAGCCATAATTCTAGACAAATTAACAAATTCAAGTCTATCAAATGACATAGGTAGATCATCTTTGTCAAGTAGTATAACAAAAGCTTTGCTTGATAGATTAATTTCAACTGGATAGTGGCTTATTTTATAAGTGGCTTATGTTGTCCCTTGATGCCTTAAAAGGGGGGAAGAGGTTGAATAGGGCAATGACAAGTAATAAAAAAAAAAAGAACAAGTGCGAAAATAATGAAGAATCAAGACAACAAACTTATAGAGGTTTGACACAACCTGTCTACCTCATCTCTTTTAGTATTCCCCTTAGAGTCTTTGACTATCTAAATAGCTTATAGGTGCTATTAACTACCTTTACAACAATAGTTTTCGGACTATCAAACTGTTACAAGTATACTTACGGGTGCTACTAAGATCATTTCCCAAAGTAGTTTATAACTACTGGCTTGAACCTTTCACAGAGTATGATTTTAGATCTCCTAACCTAAGGTTTTCTCAAATGAAATTACAATTTAGAAAGGTTAGAAAAACTCTCTCACTCAAGCAATAAATAGTTCAAAATACACTTTCGAGGTATGCTTGATTTGGTTGAGAGTTCTATTTTGAAGATAGCTCTTACAAGCTTTGACAATGATCTTCTCTTGTAAGCTAGATCACTCTTGTTTGCTCCTTTCATTCAAAGATAGCTTTCATTATGAGAGTACTCTTTTTTTGAATGTTTTCTCTCTCTCTCTCTTTTTTTTTTTTTTGTTTATGTTGTAAGAGGGTATTTTTATAGGCAAAGACACAGAACTAGTCGTTAGAAATAAGGCTGTCACTTCATGTCACTGGAGTAGGCACTCAACACCTATTGGACATCTCTATGCCTATTGTTCAATAATCAATCAGGTGATTTTCAAACATAATACAACTTCAACAGTCATTGGTACTGTCGAAACGCCCATTGGAACTAGCTATTAGAGAGAGATTTGTCTAGATTCTCCTCTTCTGACTTTCACAATTCTTTATTTAGCAATTCTTCAATGACTATTGGCAATTCTCAATGCCTGTTGGAATTTAACTTCAACCTTTGTTGAGATATGAACAATGCCCATTGCAAATTTTTAGGAGGATGTGAATTTGATGCTCTATTTTTCAAGATTTTCAACAGTACTTCAATGGCTATTGGTGAACTTCCAATGCTCATTGAAAATGATCTCAATGCTTGTTGCATTTTTTAGAGTGTCTTGTTAGAGGGTCGAGAGATCTTAGCTCTACCTGGGAACTTCTACAATGCCTGTTGGTAGAATCCAATGCCCGTGTCGAGATATTGAGAATTTTGCTAAAACAAGTCACATGGTCCAACGCCTATTGTGAAAATGCAAAGCCTTGTTGAGATGTCAAGAACCACGCCTATTGCGAAATTTCAACGCTCGTTGTGAAGATCAACTTGCATAGCTAAAGTGATTGAGTCATCCAACACTTATTGTATTTGAGAAAAATGCTGGCTGACAGGTCCAAAAGACTTTACTCATTCTTGGGTGTCATTTCAATGCCTGTTAATATCATTCAATGCCCCGTTGCTAGAGTCACAATACCTGTTGAAATATGGCAACACCCATTGGGTTTGAATACTTAGAGTTCTCACCATAAGTCTTTCTCCAAACATCTTTGTTCAATAAATTGATGTACTTGCAAGATTTTACACAAACAACTTAAACAAAGGTTAGCTTTTAGATGTGTTTGTAATCATTAAAACAAGCTAGGTTCAACATTCTCTCCCTTTTTGATGATGACAAACAATCTATCAAAGTTAATCAAACTTGCAGAAATGAAAAGCATACATCATATAATAGAGTTAATCATATTCTAACTCATCCTTAAGTATATCACAATATCAAACAATATGATTTATCATTAAATGCACAAGTTATAACAATATGTTTAAGTTACCCCCCTTCCCTTCCCTCCACTCCCCCCCTCCCCCCTCCCTCCCCCCCCTCTTAAATTTTAGATTATATCCACTATTATAACAAGTTCTCATATTAAGTTCTTTTCCATAATAAGTTCACATATATACTTCCCTTTGTATATCAAGTCATTATCATGCACAAACTTTATTACTTCTCTTTCTTTACCATACACATATACCTTTTACATATCACATTTTTCATTTGCCTTTCTCTATTTCTTCTTCTTATTTACACATACGTTTACCTTTTCCTTTACCTTTGGTATATCATCCTTCTCCTTCTTTGGTGTTACCTTCTCCCCTTTTGCCATTATCAAAAAGAAATAAATAAGAATAGTAATGTAACATTCCTATCCACATTCCTTGGCATTCTCACACGAACCTATTCATTGCAATCCCACATGAACATAAGCATCAGATAAATGATCATTTAGATATGTGAATTGAATAAGCATGACGATGACACTTGCACCATTGCATTTGGGATACTTGAACATATAAGTAATGTTTGTATAGTTGCATGGCAAATTTTCTTATGTTGTGTACATGTTATAACATCATAAATAGTGGTGTTTTAGAGCTTATTTAAAAGTATAAGGAGCATATGGAAATTAAGAGATGGATGGAGTGAAGAAGAGGGATTAAAAGAGGAAAAGTGAACTTCCAACCAATGGAAATGAGACACCATGATTTTGTCTTGTTATAAAAGGTTTATAAGTGGAATTTTTCATCTTTTAGGATCAGAATAGAGAGGTTAAACATGAGAGGTAGCATAAGAAAGAGAGAGCTAAGGAAGAAAGGAAGAAGAAGAAGAAGAAGAAGAAGAAGAAAAAGAGGGAGAAGAGTGAGCTGCCTAGGAAGGAATCCTAAGCTTTTTTGGTTCTAGGAAAATAGGTAAGTTAATTTATCTTCTTCCCACATGAAATTACTCCATCATGACATGTTAATCATGCATAGTTAGTAAGAATTATGGAGTATTTGAGGTAGAGCTCAAGTATGGAAGTTGGAATTCAAGAGAAATAAGAGTTGATTTTGTTGGTTTTGTTGTTAAATAAGATCTTTGTACCCATAATTTCATAACCCTAAAAGAAGAATTAGGGAAAGTGTAAAATATTAAAGTTGTAGTTTTATGCCCCATCTATATGCTTGTAAAACATTTTTGCTTAATTTGTTATGCATTTTTGCTTAATTTATTGTGCATGAGGAGATATGGCTCCTTCATTAGGGCTAGTTCACAATCAACCAAAATTGTTGGACTAGGATGGGTAATCCTAAGTCTTGGACCTCTTTGATCTTGACAAAGGAGATTAATCATATCTAATGTTTCAACTGTAATTCCCAATTGCGACTTAGTTCAAGGAAAGGGTGAAACTTAGCTAGAAGGATTCGCGGGGATCATTGCTGTCATGACTCATCCAAAGATGGGAGTGCCAAAGTTACAGATGAATTCGCGGTATGTGTCACGCCTCAGTCGAGACTGCGACTTTCAAAGTGATTAAAGAGGGAAGCCAGTCCATATTCATAGCATGTCAAGTGTCTTAGGTATCCATTGAAGATTAAAAATTGTGAGAGCAACATTTTAGGTAGCGATCGCGATTCCAAAAGAAGAAGATTGTCTTTCAAACAGAAGGATTCATGTTCTCAATCGCGTCCTGTACAATGAAAAATCGCGACCGTGACTTTTGTGGGCAGTTAGAACACAATAATTATATGTTCCTGATGGACCAATGAGAAGCTACCACGTGGACTAGCCGTTAGACACAAATAGATTTTTTTGCCACAATTTTTATCTACCGTATGGAAATTTGGATTTTACAATCGTGATTGAGCAGTAGCGACCGCGGCTCCAGCCTGACATGCAATTAATGCAGAATCTACCTAGCATGTCTTGAAGATTTGTTGAGCTTTAAAGTCTAACGTCTCTTTGGTTGGTATGGGGTATAACACCGAATAGTGAGAAATAAGATAGATAGAGAATTCATTACTTATGTTAAAGCTCTCAATCTTTTGCTACTCATTTTTCTTCTCTTCTTTATGAGATTGTAAGTGTTGGGTGCGAGCATTAAACACCAAGAGTAAAGGTTGTAGTGTGAGCCTATAAAAACACTAAAGAGAGGTTATTGTGTGAGCCTTAAAAACACATAGTGTAAAGGTTGTTGTGTGAGCATTAAAAACATATAGTGTAAAGATTACTGTGTGAGCCTTGAAAACACAAACTGTAAAAGTTAGGTGTGAGCTTAGAAACACCATATGAAGTTAGTAGAACACCCAATTGCAGAGAATTAGGGAGTGGATATAGGGTCGATTATACCCGAACCACTATAAATTGTGTGCCTCATTCTTCTACTCTTCTCTATCCTTTGCTCCTAACTTTTTTTATACACCAATTCAACCCCTCCTTCTTGGTGCCTAAGGCCAACATAAATCACCACAGTCTTTCTGTTTTCTTATATTTTGATGAGTTTATGTTCTGATTTAGACAAAGTGAAAAACATGAATTTGTAGGAGTATATCCCCTTTAAATGCCTATAAAGTAGTTTTTCTTGATTTGTTGTGTAGAAAGAGATATGACTCATTGATTGTGACTGACCCTAAACCTGATGAACCTCATCAGTCTTATAATTCTATTTTCTAAGAATTTGAGGGCTGTAGAATCAGAGTTGGTGATGTTCTAAACTTGAAAGTTGTATATTTATGTCTGAGCTACATGCCTGTAAAATATTTTTGCCAAATTTAACATGGTTGTTGAGATATTTCCCCTTCATTATGACTGATTGTCAATATGTTGAAAACTTGCTCACCCTGAGAATGGTCATTTGCTTTGGTGATTTTATAGACTAAATTAGACAATGATTAAAGCATGGAAAATGTTCCTTTATGTGTTTTGTAACTTTTGGTTGATCATTTTTGCAATTGTATTTTTACAATTTGAGATATATCCAGGAATGTAAGACCTACTCAGATTGAGATGACATTAAAATAGGGCAAAATTCAAAAATTCACCACTTTTTGTATATGTCTTATATTAACATGAAATTTGACTATGTTGTATCATTATGTGTCTAGCTTATTTGAAAAAAAAGAATCAAATCATTTGGAGAAGTATATCTATAGTTATTGTTACGAGAGTGTAGCAAGGTTAGGTCATCATATAAGGAAAATATGCATAAACACTAGGTCCACTTGTATGGATCATGCCATTATTGCATACCAAGCATTCATAATCATTTTGACATATTTATAACTATGTATGTATCAAATGTTAAGATCTCAATACTTTGATGAAGCCCTAGAGAGAGAACCAAACCTACCGTAAAGTTGGTCACATCAAAAGGCGAGTAAAAATCATAATTAGATTCTAATGTATGTGTGATAATTTTATGATGTGATTATGTTTTATTACATGTATATGTGATTGAATGGTTACCTTTTTCATGTGAATACAAGTCAAGTGAGAATAATATTCACTTAATGATTACTTGGTATACCATTGTGAATGGACACATGCATATGGAACTAAAAAAATGTTGTGACCGGCTTGTCAAACACTTGTAAATCACTTAGAAAAGGGACCAATATGTCCTATTAGAACATGTTATTGATTAAATGATTCACTTGTTATATGCTAGCCAGCAGAATCAAATGTCATTTAAATCACATGAATTCCTGGGAGTAGTGTTTGCCTTGCAAGGTCACGACAAAAATCAATTTATTACACTTATACTTGCATAGTCAATTATTATACTTATAATGTATCCTGATGATATTTGATTATTGGTTACGCCATAAGAATCTGGTTATTATTCTTATTCATTGAGTCATAACTCACCAAATCGCAATTATGCTTTTTAGATACTAAAGTATAAGGTTTGGATACTTTGGTGCATAAAGTTTTACATAGAGACACATGGACCATAATTGTTGGCTAAATTCCAACTCTTTTTCCTTGTGTCATGTACATATATCTAGATAGGAACTAGTTTATGGTCATTAGCCTTGAACTTTAGTTAACATGTATGTACATTAAATACATGTTGGATTGTGTATGTATGATGAATAAACCTTTATATGTATGTATTTTTGGACACGAATTCCATGATTTGTAATTGAAAATGGTCATTATAGTTTTTGGTATCAAAGTAACGATAGGTTCTATGGGGACATACCTATGAGCATGACATAACTTTTGCACTATTATGCATTATCATATGACATAGTCTTATATTTCTATAGGGCATTAGCAGAGGGTAGTCATGGTAGTACCCATGACTCACTAAAGAGAGAGGAGTTAGTCAATTTGCATTCCATAGTAGCATCATTCCAACCATTAAGAGGTCAACCTACTGATAGAATTAGATCTTTTACACATTCTCATGCGTAACATATATCTCATGGGCAACCATAACATATAATTGATGGAACTAATAGTGCAGGGTCCAGAAATTCAAAGAGAAAGAAGGTATGACAAATTAGGAAAATAAGGTGCAGTGGACGTTAGTGGTAGGACAGATCGATCAGTGGCAGAGACATGGTTAAAAACATAGAGAGTTTTGAATTTGATAAAATGCACACCAGAAGAAAAATTAGATTATGTAGTGTTGCTATTATAGGGGTATGCATATGATTGGTGGGAAACCATTTCAGGGAGTGACGTCCAACCTCCAATGCTTACATGGGAAGATTTTCTTCATGAGTTCAACAACAATTACATGCCATAAGTGTACAAAGATGATAAAAGAAAGGAATTTCTAAACCTAAAGCAGGGGACGATGACTATAGCCTAGTATGAGGTAAAATTTAATCAATATTTAATCAATTTTCTCATTATGCATCCTTCGTGGTGGCCACTGATAAAGACAAATGTCAAAAGTTTGAAGAGGGGCTGAGATATGAGATTAGAAGTAAGATCACGACTGCAGATCTTGAAAGTTATACCAAGCTAAAAATTACTGTAATTAGGGTGGAAAGATTAGAAAAAGAAATGATAGAGCAACAAGTAAAAAGAGGGTCTATTGAGTTTGTGGGGGATTTTAATAGAAAGAAAGTTAAACGTGGAGATTATATGCCATCATAGTCTAGTGCTAGGGGTGGTTACTCTAGTTATAGAGGTAGAGTATTAGCAGTTTCATCATATGCAAAAAGTGGTCAAGGCCAAGATATGCAACAACGACTCTCATGTGCACATTGTGGCAGAGAACATATGGGTGAATGTAGAAAATTGACTGGTGGGTGCTACTTTTATGGGCCTTTTGATCATATGCTTAGAGATTTTCCTAAAAGATCTAGAATGTTAGAGGGAGGCAGAGGCAGAGGTAGAGCTACATCAGAGTCCACAGTTGAAGTTTCAAAGGCAAATGGAGTTGGAGTATCATTTGGCAAGGGCAGAGGCAGAGGTAGAACAACCATAATTGGCCATGGTATGAGTAGATTAAAAGGTCAGAGTTCTAGGCCCCTGACATACGCCATAGTATTTGCCATGACTAGGCAAAATGCTGTTGTTGCTCCAGAAGTAATTACTGGTAAACTTTTTCATTATGATTTAGAAGTTGATGCATTAATTAGTCCTGACTCTACATATTCATTCATTTCATTGAACATGACATCACGATTGCGTAGTAAGCAACAACCTTTAGATTTTAATCTGTGTTAGTACTCCTTTGAGAGATGTGATGATTGTGGATAAGGTATGTCATGATTGTGTGATTCAAATTGATGACGTTGAGTTGAATGTTGATATAGAATTGTTGCCACTCGTGAATTTGATGTGATACTAGTTATGGATAGATTGCCTAAATATCATGCAATAGTGAATTGTTTTACTAAGGAAGTTATTATGGAATCTCCAAATCAAAGAAGGTTTGTGTTTTAAGAGGAAAGGCAAATTGTACCTACATGTCTAGTTTCTACTATCAAGGCTTTTGTCATGATTAAAAGTGATTGTGAAGCTTATTTGGCACATGCCGTAGACACAAGGTTCACAAATGAATTACTTGAGAATATTTTCGCGATAAATGAGTTTCCAGATGTTTTTTCAACTAACTTACTTGGTTTGCCACCTGATAGGGAGATAGAATTCATAATTGAGTTAGTCCTAAGAACTGCACCGATATCCATTCTACCTTATAGGATGGCTCCAACTGAGTTGAGAGAATTAAAGACCCAATTGCAGGAACTACTTGAAATGGGATTCATCAGACTTAGTATGTCATCTTAGGGTGCTCCAGTATTATTTGTTAAAAAGAAAGATGGGACAATGAGGCTGTGTATTAATTATAGGCATTTAAATCAGGTTACTATGAAGAACAAGTATCCTTTACCAAGGATAGATGATCTGTTTGAATAGTTACAACCAGCACAAGTGTTTTCTAAAATTTACTTGAAATCAGGATATTATCAGCTCAAAATTTCAAACCCAAATGTACCAAAGACAACTTTTAAAATTAGGTATGGACATTATGAATTTTGGTTAATGCTATTTGGTTTGACTAATGCACCGATTGCATTTATGGCTCTTATAACAAAGTGTTCTAGCCTTACTTAGACAAATTTATAATTGTGTTCATTGATGACATATTGGTGTATTAACCGAGCAAAAAGGAGCATGAACAACATTTAAGGATTGTGTTGCAAAATTTGAGAGAAAAAATAACTATTTGCTAAATTAAGAAAGTTTGAGTTTTGGATTGACCAAGTGGTATTTTAGGACATATATTTTTTGAAAAGGGCATAGAGGTGGATCCAAACAAAATTGAAGCAATAGTAAAATGGGAAACCCCAAAGAATGTTTCATAAGTTCGAAGTTTCTTAGGATTAGCTGGGTATTATCATTGATTTGTTAAGGGATTTTCACTTATAGCTGCTCCTTTGACTAAGTTACTTTGAAAAATGTAGCATTTCAATGGTTTAAGCATGTCAGGGGAGTTTTGATAATTATAAGATAGATTGACATCTGCTCTAGTGTTAACCATTCCTATCGATAATGGAGGATTTGTAGTTTATAGTGATTCCTCTCATCGGGATGTGTTTTAATGCAACATGGTAAGGTAATTGCATATGCATCTAGACAACTGAAGCCTTATAAATTATCTTACCCAATACATGCCATTGTGTTTGCTTTGAAAATATGGAAACGTTACTTGTATGGAGAAACTTTTCAGATATTTATAGATCGCAAGAGCTTGAAGTATTTGATGAGCCAAAAAGAATTAAACATAAGGCAAAAGTAATGGTTAGAACTGCTTAAAGATTATGATTATAGCATGGAATATCATGCAGGGAAGGAAAATGTGGTTGTTGATGCTTTGAGCAAGAAATTAAGAAGTAGTATAACTCATTTATAGGTATTTTTACTATCTTATTTTGTTCAATTATGAGCTATGAATATGAAACTGAACATATAAAAGAATGAGGTATTGATTGCTACTTTTCAAGTGAGATGAATATTACATGATGGAATTAAAGAAGCAGAGGGCAAGGAGCCAAAGTTACATAGAATGATTGAAATGGTAAAACAAGGGAGACATGGTGATTTTGATATTTGAAATGATGCCTTGATGTTGGGTTCTCGTATTTGTGTGCCTAATGTTGATAACTTGCAAAGAGAAATCCTAGAAGAAGCACATAATGCTCCATATGCCATGCATCCAGGAATGACGAAAATGTATAATACCTTGTAATCTCATTTTTGGTGGCTTAAAATGAAGAAAGATGTAGTAGCTTATGTTTCAACATATTTGACTTGTCAGCATATCAAAACGAAACATCAAGCACCAGCTAGAAAATTGAAACCATTGAGGATTCCAGTATGGAAATGGGAAAGAATAACCATGAACTTTGTACATGGGTTACTGAAGACTTTGAAGAAGAATGATGCTATATGGGTGATCATTGATAGATTAACTAAGTCAACTTACTTTTTGCCTATTCGATGGGGTAGTTCACTTAAGCACTTAGCCAAGAAATATGTAGATGAAATTGTCAGATTAGATGATGTTCCAGTGTCATTGTATTGGATAAAGATCCCTGATTTACATCTCAATTTTGGGTCAGTTTGCAATAGGCTTTAGGTATCAAGTTGAGTTTCAGTACTGCTTTTCATCCTCAGACAAATAGACAATCAAAAAGGAAAATTCAAACACTTGAAGACATGCTTCGAGCTTGTGTGATAGAGTTCAAAGGTGCATGGGATGAATATATTGCCTTGATTGAATTTACTTGTAATAATCATTATCATAGTAGTATACAAATGACACCATATGAAGCATTATATGGAAAAAAATGTCGAAGTTCTATCCATTAGGATGAAGAAGGGATGCATGTTTTAGAAGGGCCAGAACTAGTGTAAGACACTGTGGATAAGGTGAAGGTAATCAAGAGCAAACTTAAAACAGTATAAGATAGGCAAAAGAGCTATGCAAACCAAAACTAAAGAGAAATGAAATATAAGGTGGGAGACGAAGTGTTCCTTCGAGTTTCACCATGGAAAGGAATAATTCGATTTGGCAATAAGGGGAAACTGAGTCCGTGATACATAGGACCATATGAGATCTTAGAGAGAATCAGACCATTGGCTTATAGGCTAGCACTACCACTAAAGATGACTTAAATTCATAATGTATTCCATGTAAGTATGCTCAGAAAGTTTCAGTTTGATCCTGCACATATACTTAGGGATCTAATAATAACAATTGCAGATGATGAAAGTTACATTGAAGAACCAATTAAAATCATTGGTTATAAGATAAAACCATTATGAAATTAAGAGATCCTTTGGTTAAGGTGTTATGGAGAAACCACTCATAAGAAAAGGCTACATAGGAAACTAAAAAGAACATTAAATGACAATATCCACATTTGTTTACAGGTATTGAATTTTGAGGATGAAATTGCTCATAAGAGGGGAAGAAATGTAACATCCCTATCCATATTCATTGGAATTCTCTCACTAACCTATTCATTGCATAAATGATTTACAATTCCATATGAATATAATAATTGGATAAATGATCATTTAGATATGTGAATTGAATAAGCATAACGATGACACTTGCACCATTGCATTTAGACACTTGAACATATATGTAATGTTTGTATGGTTACATGGCAAATTGTCTTATGTTGTGTGCATGTTATAACATCATAAATGATGGTGTTTTAGAGCTTATTTAAAAGTATAAGGAGCATATGGATATTAAGAGGTGGATGGAGGTGATGTGTCACACCCCATTAAATCATCATTAAATACTCTAAGTCTATCCATTATTTAAAAAAAAAACCTTAAGTCAATGATCATTTATTTATCATAATCATTTTTCACACAATGTCTCTTGTTCACAACATAGTCATTATTTACAA
>CATIWR010118328.1:0-54472 GCA_949677035.1 Omphalea diandra | reverse complement strand
TATATATATATATATATATATATATATATATATAATACTTTTGAGAAAATTGAAATTATGAATCTCTAAAAATAAGTGTTGCTTTAAAAAGATCTTACTACACATTCCTAAAACTTATATGAGTCAGCTTGCAAAGAAAAGGAAGAAGCTATGTAAAGTTGTTTCAACAAACTCAACCCAAGACCTCTGTCAAGTTACATTGCTTACTTGTATTATTTTTCTTTGTGTAAAAGAAACAATGTAAGGCTTGAAACTTTATTCTTAGGGGGTCTTTCATACATAGGGACTCTTTTCCTTAAGTAATGAGCATGAAAAGGCTAAATTTTATGAAATGATGATGATTAAGTAAGATATAATATGAATTAGAAATCATGGTTAAGAGATATATGGATAAAAGTTGCTAAGTAATAAAGAAAGTAAGTGTAAGTTAAAATGTCTAAGTATGTTATATGATAAATGAGGATCAATATGCATGAATGGGTGATGAAATTAAAGATTTAAGAATGAGAATATATCAATATTATATAAAAAAGAAAGTTATGTTAAAATGATATGCTAAAAGAAATGAGAAAGCAAGCTTAATTGTTAAGGCAAAAGTTGAGTTCAAAGGGTGCAATACATGTACCTTTTAATGGTCAACCTAAGTTTAATTAACAATTTGAATGGTTATGGATGAGATTAATAAGGAAAATTAAAGTTTAAATATGATATTTCAATGTCCAAGGCATAAGGATTGAGGTTGGAAAGGTTTGATGACATTTGGAGTGCCTTTGCAAGTGAAAATATGGTGACTCTTACATGGAATTTTGGTAATCAAAAGTTCCAAGGTAAAAAGTATCAACCATCAAAGCATAATATAACCATTAATAATGCCAAACCAAAATAGGCACTTTCAAAAACTTAACCTTAGGTTTAAGGGTCGAAAGTCTATTTAACAAAACATGTTCTATAAAGCTTATCTCAGCCATTTATTCACACTTATCCCTTTACACTTACTCTCTCTTCCTGACACATAACCCTCAACCATTTTTCCCTCATTTTCACTGTTAAAATGAAGGAAAAACAACCCAAGTTCACTTCAAGTTCGTCAAGCTCCTAAATGAAGAAGGATTGGTGTTCATGAAAGAAGTAAGCTTTAGATGTAAAAGGAAGCACCTCTTCCTCATTTGAAAGTTATCTTTCATCTATTATCATTTATTTTTTATAAGTTGAAGGTATGTACATGATGTTTGTGATGTATTGAGACTATGGAAATGATAAATAAGTAAGGATAATCTATGATTAAGCTTAAATGCACCGAAGATGTATATAGTGTAAGTATGAAGAATGAAGAATCATGAAAATAATGATGCCAAATGAATTATGAGAAGTTAAATGATATTTTTTATGCTAAGTTTATGATTTTAACATATGATGAGAATGAACGCGTTAATAACTTGACAAATGTAAATGATGATTATGGATAAAATAAGGATTATAAATATGTTCAAATGATGGGATTGATGCATATTAATGTTAATATAATGAATGAGATAAAAGGATATGAGATGAAAATGAGCTAAAAATGACAATTAAATTATAAGTTAAAGCTAGTGATGGAATGTTTACATGATTGATGTTTAAGACTTTATTATCCTTATAAGAGCATTTGCCTTATTATGATATATGTTAACTTAATAATTCATATCCTACGGATGAGTTTATTAACTCTCCATATGTTAAGCTCCTAATAAGTAATGTAAATACACGTTATGTTTAGGTGTGTATGATGAATGATGACTAAAAGCAAGTTAAAAGAAAGAGCAATAATGCAAAAGACAAAAGATTAAGAAGAGATAAGGAAAGGCAAGAAAGAGTTATAGCTAATACCATAAGATGAGGGATTTTAGTTGATTTTTTATGTTTATTGCAAACATGCATCATGATTTTCAAGTATAGGTCAAAGTAGACCAAGCTATATTTATATAAAATACATATATGTTGTTATGGAATGAAATGATGTAGGCCAAGCTATATTTATGTAAAAGACATATGCATTATTATAAAATGAAATGAACTATTTATAATGTTTATCTTATGAATGAATGTCATGTGATGCAAGGGTAGTTTAATGAAGAAATGAGAACCTAAGAGTCATAACTAGCTATGAAATGATAATGGTGTATGCCAAATAAATGAAATGATATGCATGTATGATATGGCTAATGAGGCAACTCTTATGTATAAGATATGATATCACGACCAATGAAATAACTCTCCCATGAACATAGCTAGTGAGTCAACTCTTTTATGCAAGAAAGAAATGAAATGAAAGCCATGTATCTATGGATTTAACTACCTATATATGAAAAGATCATGCTATGTATGAATGATATACAAATATTATGCCATGTAAACAAGAATGCATTCATGTAAAGGTATTCACCCTCCACACACACTAGTTATTTTGTAGATTAAGCATAAAGACTAAAGTTTAAAGTTTATATTTCATGTATTGTTATAGAACTATGTTTTTTTCCCCCTATAGTTCTTATGATTTTGATGTTATGTAAAGTGATGACTTATGTATGAATCTAAGAAAAATGTTTAAGTTATTTTCTATATTCTTAGTTGTCTCTACAATGTTTAACAAAGAGTATATGCAACATAAAGTAAGGAATGTTATATAAGAATAAACATGCTTAAAATATGTTGAGTATGATTAAATTTAAGCCTAAATGAGATAAATATTGCATGCTTATAATAATGGAAGAATTTTAAAGATAGAATGACATTAAATAGACCCTTGATTATAGGATTGTTTAAATGAAACAAAGTAGTATATAATTAACTAACAATAATGGGAGCTTACCTTTTGTAGTATATGTGAAACATTAGTTTCTTTTCACTCGATTATCTACTCAACGCAGACAAATCTTCAATTTACTACTTGATCAATGATGGTAAAGAAGTCTTTTGTTTTGTGGAGCTCCTTGTAACTCGTGGTTCCTTCTTTAACTATGTGCATATGACAATAAAAGAGCTTTCACTCTCTTCTCCAACATGAAAACTTAAATGCCTGTCTTAGTTAAAATTTGGCTTTAAATAAGTTGAAAATAAGAGTTTAAAAAGTTAATAGTTGATTTTGTCTTTTATTGAACTTTTTTAAGAAGTTCAAAAGACAAATTTGTCTTTAGGCCAAATAAATAAATACAAAATCGTACCCTAATATCAAGTTGTTCTTTTTCTACTACTAAAATAAAATAGACCTAACCGATAAAGTATTTATGAATAGTATTACTAGTTGATTCATTGAATGAAATAGAACATTGTAACAATCACCATTATTATTATTATTATTATTATTATTATGTAATGAACTAATTATAGTCTTTGTTTTATAGGATTGATATAAAAGAATGGGCTAAAGTACTAACTAAACCCCCTAAACTTGTCTCAAAGTGACAATAAAAGACAAAATGAACTATTTCATCCAATTTATCCCTAAACTTGTATTATTTCATCAAAATTATCTTGATCTTATATTATTTCATAATAAAAGTTCATAATATTAGACAAAATGAACTTTTTCGTCAAATTACTTCCGATTTTGTATTATTTTGTCATAAAGTCTAAAATATTAGCTGAGCAGAGTGTGTATATTACAATTTAATAATTATAAAATCAGTTTTTTAAGAGAGAATGAGTAAATAAAAAACTAATATTAAAAAAAAGCATAACAATTAGGAAATACATGAAATAATTCTACTCATTCATTCAATTGTAATAGATATAAGGAAAAATAAGTTAAACAAATGTATTATAATGTGCAAAAATACTGCTAATAGGGGAAAGAGCATCACTAATAGTGGCTTAGAGTGAGGTAAATCAAGATAAAAAATTCTACTCCTACCCTAATTATGAACTAAAAATGAGAGAAATTGAAATAATTTTATTAATTTTTCTTAATTAATATTGTTGAAGTTATTTGTCATAACTCTTTTTGAAATTGCATGAATTTACGATGATAAAAAGTAAAATATAGGTATTTTGAATGACACGATAGTCATTTCTCAAAAAGTTATTGTTTTTCATTAATATATATATATATATATATATATATATATATATATATATATATATATATATATATATTTAATGTGTATAATTTATATTTTTATACATTTATTAATTCGTAGCATAACAATTTTATTTTATAATTTATTAAATTATATTTTTAAAAAATAAAATATTTGTCTTGTAAGAAATTATCGTGTGATAAGGAGTCAAGCAAGGATATGAAAAAGATTATCCTCATTAGGAAGGTTGGATAAAGGATGAAGGGTAATTTTTATCTCATTCATTTGTCATTCTTAAGTTAATGTTTTCTTCAATTAATATTTTGAATTTTTATGACGAAATAATATAAGATAGAAAGTAATTTTAATGAAAAAATTCATTTCGTCACATCTAATATTATTGATTTTTATGACAAAATTATACAAGATTATAAATAATTTTAACGAGATAATATAAATTCAGAGATAAATCTAATAAAATCATTTATTCTGTATTTCATTATCATTTTGAGACAAACTCATGAATTTGTTTAGGCCTAAAAGAATGTCACTCTGCTTTGACAGATAGCGGCAGACGGAGACTGTTCAATTTCAGCAAGTGTTAATTGTTTAATCAATACGAAAATTTTTCAGATTCGGCCCCTAAAATTTATACTAAAGTTCAACTTTGGTCAGAATTAAGTAAAACTAGAAACAGACAGCCGAACCACCGAGTCTTCTAACAATAGCATTGTAAGCATTCATGAGAGCTTTGTGCCCAACTTGCTATTCAAAGGACTTATAGTTAACAAAGTTTATTTGCTTCTCTTCTTGTTTTTTTTTTTAATAAGTTCCAAAGAACAAACAATGAAAGCAACAAAAAAGGTTGTGCCACATTATTCAGGAACCATCTTCCTCATCATCCCTAGCAGTAGAATCCGCACCACGATCGCACCCAGGACAAAACATGCATTTTACATGGTTCACTAGCTCAAATGACTACCGACTGGAAACTGGGAGAATAAAGTATCATACCAAAACAGCTTATTGAAGGAAAAATGTAAGTACCAGAAAAAACAAAAATAAAACTAAACAGAAAGATCAACCATCAAATACACAGAAAACAAAGTGCATATATTAGAGGATTAAATTATCTCTTGTACAACAGATTAAAATTAACAGGACAGTTTTTTTTTTTTTTTTGGGTTTTTTCCAGATAGCTAAATTCATTCATACAACATCAACGTACTTAAGGGTTAAGGCTAGCAGTTAAAATCAGGATGATAGTCACCTTTTTTCGCCATCTTAACTAACTAGTGAAGATACGGGGCCTGGTACTGGTAGCCATTTCCAAAGTAGTTGCCATGACTAGGAGAGAAGTTGTAAGTGGTAGAACCCACGAGAGGCTGAACATGATTGTCAGTGGGTCCGGTGTAAACATATGGTCTGTCATACACGTACTGTGGCTGCAGGTACCTATCAGGTATTCTAGGATAGAATGTTTTGTCAGCAGCAACATTAGTAACACGGAGCCCACATCCAACACCACTGGCACGTGGTCTCTTGGGTTGAGGCCTTGCAGTTTCAGTCGCTCTTTTCTTGTCTGCTTTGGCTTTCTCCAGCTGAACAAGGCGTTTTTGGAGTGGATCAATAGGATACTGCTCCTCAAGCTTATGTTCTTCAATGCACTTTATCACAGCCTTCAGAGCAGCCAGTTCTCGTTCATTGACCTCATTCTGAAATGCATTCACCAAGAACAAATTGTTACTGATGCATCATCACTGAACATCACCAATGCCAACACTAACAGATCTCCTCTAATATACATGATTTTCCATTCATAAAAGTAAACCCATAACCTCCCTATTCAAAAAGAAAAGAAAATTGACAAAAAGAATTTCCCCCAATAGCTTATCCATTAATTCATTGCTCTACGTTCAGTCTCTCTTATTTTAGTTTCTCGCTCATTCACTTTTCCTAAACCCCTCTTTCCCCAAATCTTGAATCCTTGAACTGTTTGCCTTTCATAACTAAAGCCAAAGCTACAAGGCGACTTGCTTATCACCAATCTGAATGTATATAAACCAAAACAACAAGCAGAAATTTTAAGTGATAAAGTCTCACAAGCAATCAAATTGTGAGGATCCAAAGGGTGCTGAATATTCTTGTTCAATAAAGAAGCATGTGCGTGCAAGCATGCTTGCATGCAAATATGAACATGTGTGCACAAAATATATAGAAAGAATGGATATGGTTTCATCAAAATCTGTCCTAGAATATCTGCAAATTATATTAAAGTTCTATCTTTTACATGCATACAATTACCATGTTTATTCATGCATGCACAATTGGCATCATAGTTCTCTACAGTTCATTAAGGTGGGTTAGAAGAAGTATCAAAACTCCATGTCAATGGCATATTTTTGTAATTGGAATTGTCAAGGGGAAGACTTTTCATTGTAAGACAGTTGAGATGGATTAAATACCTGCACAGCAGTGGATGCCGCATTTCGGGGCTGGACAGGTGAAGAAGTTTTTCTAGCTTCCTTCATGTATGACTTCAGTAAAGGTACAGGTGAGAACTGCTCTGTTAACTCGAAAGCAAAAGCCAAGTTAACTGCATCAATTTGCCTTCCACTATTTACCAGTACTTCAATTACACCTGTACAATACACAATTTAAAATATGGGAAAAGAAGAGGAAATACAGTTAGCAACATAAGGATGAAAAACTAGTAACACGAGAGGAAACACTTAATTTATGGTCTCCTTACTGCACATACCAGTATAGCTCTATGAGCCTAAGATAATTTATCAAAGGCCAAGAAAATTATGTAAACATTTTTCCAAGCAAGGTCTAAAGAAATGCAAATTTACAGATATCAAAATCACTTAAATGAATATGGATGGTCCCCAAAGTTTTCATATTTTTCCTCTCTTTTGTACACACGTGCCCAAATTTTTTAATTTTAACATCTAGCATCTTTAGAAACATTTTTTACCAATCCAGATGATAAATTGTGAGGACATACAACATGACCAAAACCTGTCTCCGAGCTAACTCACTAACAATATTTAATTAGTAGTTGAAGAAAGCAATAATAATGTCTAGTGATCTAGGAAGTACTATATGGGGTAATTGAAAATACAGAATAATAGATGACACTCAATATGATACATTTACTAATGAGGCAACTTCATGTCCATATTACTAATTACAACAGGACTTCAAAGCCTTGGAAATGGGAAGATATGCAAACAGAAAGACAAACCTGGCATCTTCTCTGACAACCCAAGAAAACGACAAAGTTCAGCTGCTTGGCGACGACGAGAAACCATTGGAATTAACCTGGACAATTCTTCCTCATCAAAATCAGAAGCAATGCCAAAGGTGGCCAGAAGCTGCAAGAAAGCATGAGCCTCCAAAGAGTTCCCATTGCTTGCATCCACATCAAGGGCATCCAACTTGGGTTTCCATTCTTCAGCAATTGCTTTTGCCCGCTCCTTAATATCTTCTGAAATTACATCAGAAATAGAAACTAGATCTGTATACATAAGCAAAATGCTAAGGCACTCCATCAACATGATACAAGTTCGACGAACACCCAATAGGCCTGAATCTTTCTTCCCATCAACATTTGACACTTCCATGGGATAGAAATCTTCCAATGAGTTCAAAACGAGTTCAGCTGGGTTTTCTGCAGATTTTAAAGCTAGTGGAATTTCCTCCCTCAGTACAGCGAGGTTCTTCCGATTGTCAGAGATAAATTTGTGCAGCCCTTCTGAGTCCATTGCTTCACATAGTTTAACTAACTCTGGATAAGACATCTCCTCTGCAGTTTCATTTTCAGAAGAATTATTTGTCTCTCCCAAGTTACTTTCAGTACCCATTGTATCAGATGGCTGGTCTTCAATAGTTGGGAGATCACATTGGACATCACTAGTCACAACAACAGGTTCTACAGATGATACCTTCCTGTGCTTCTCTAGAGCATTAGCAATGGCAAAGACAGCAGCATCTCTCTTCTCTTGAAGCCTAGCCAATGAAGCATGTTCCTTGGCTATAACAGCAGCTTCTCGTTTCTCCAATATCTCTCGGGCTTTTCTAGTCTTGGTTTCATATTCCCTTTCCTGGTCTTCCAGCTCATGAAAGCGCCTCTTTAAGGACCTTTCAAGCCCATGGAAATGTTCTTCAAGTTCTTTCCATTTCAAGTTGAGTGATACAGCCCGTTGACTTTCAAGTTCAGCAAATGCTTTCTGAAGTTGCTGTATCTTAGAGGTTGTAGAGTCTATGAGCGTTGCAACTGATTCCGTATCTTCCATGGCAGAAAAGCTGGCGAAGAAAAGAGAATAAAGAAATTACAAAAAAAATTAAAAAGAATATTAAATGTAATATATAATGAAATGCATCAGATTAATCAGATAGCCTTTCTGGTATGCAAAATGCGTCACTGTGACACCAGAAGGAACTGCTAAACCAGCTAAAGCATATGAGAACATCAAACAGCTAACCAATGAAATTAAGAATTGTTACTTACACCACAGCAACAGAATTTCATTGCAACATCTCAGAGTACAAAATCACTCCATACATCAGAAAACTGCAAAAAACTCCAGCTTAGCTTCATGCCAAACTGACCGAATAACATGAAGAGCAAAGTCTATGGCTTCTTACAAATCAAACTATATTGTACACAGAAGTTAGAAACATCCTCCAATAAAAACTCAACACCAAGAAACAGCTCATAGGCAACATATACAGTGGACTGTGAGCCCCTTTCGCACATTTACTGCAATAGAATTTCATTGCATATGAGAACATCAAACAGCCAACCAGTGAAATTAAGAATTGTTTCTTACACCACAACAACAGAATTTCATTGCAACATCTTATAGGGTACAAAATCGCTCCATATATCGGAAAACTGCAAAAAACTCCAGCTTAGCTTCATGCCAAACTGACCCAATAACATGAAGAGCAAAGCCTACCGCTTGATTTACAAATCAAACTATATTGGACACAGACGTTAGAAACATCCTCCAAGCAAAACTCAACCACAAGGAACAGCTCACAGGTAACATATACAGCGGACTGTGAGCCCCTCTCGCATATCTAGTGCAATACTAAGTTGTTCATATTGACATTACAAAGCCTAAACATGTAAACTAACACCATGAGATTGAACACAGAAGTATAAAGTACAGCCTCATTTACGTGAAACTCAAACAGTTAAGTATTTATTATGATTGCCATATCCCACCTTCTGGTTATATTGGAAACTCAAAGTGGTAGATAGGATAAGACATAAGGCTCTCTCCCTCTAATGGCAAGCTTTAAAGGCAAGTTCTCCTGAGGCGCGAATTAGATTCGCATCAACTTCACAAAGGCTAATATCACTCCTTGGTCCTATGGAACGAGATAAATTGAAAAGATAAAATAAGAAGGTAGACTAGAGGTTCACCTAGTCATGGACCACACAGAGAGTTTATGCATGAAGAGATTCAATGTCACAGCTGCTGCGCTCAATTAGAGACTACCTCAGATTAGTTACAACCTTAAGCAATGGATGGAAGCAAGCAACAATAGATGACAACTTTTCAAAAACCTAAAACAATATGCAAAGATTTTTCCTTATCATAGCGTTGCAGAATAATGAACTTAAACTTGAGGGTAAAAAATCACACCATTAGGTTGAAAAAAAGTACAGTCTTTTTATACTACCTGAGCAGTAATTTCTAGCAAGAGTAAGTGACAAAGCGAGCAAATAACCAATTTAGCATAACCCAAATACTAAAACAGAGGAACTGTCAACCCCAAATTTAGCACAACAAAACCACTACAGAATCATAAGCACATAATAATACACATAAAAATGCAAGTAACAGAAGATAAATCTTTTAGTAGCTTACCACTGGGTTGACTAACTTGAATTTACCAAAACCTAGATCGCGCAAATTAGACAAGCAAAACCACTGCAACGCTGAAGAAAGAAAGCTAAAACATCAGCAGAAAATCTGAAATTGAAGTAAAAAACCGACAAAAAAATAAAAAAGCAACTAAACCAAGAAATCTAGAACAGAAGAAATCCCGAAAAAATACCACCAACCCAGTAACTGCATCAAACTACAAGGGAAAAATAGGAAATAAAATTCAAGTAAAATGAGGCTAATTTTGGAAAACAAAAAAAACAAGGCCGATCTGGAAGAGAAAAAGGGAAATTTAATATTGGAAGAAATGAGTGAGATATAAGCTTAAGGAGAGACATACCTAATCGATTTGAGCAAAAAAGACGACGAAAGCGTCGAAATTTAGTGGCGGAAACGATCAATCCATGGTGGATTTGGGGCTAGAATGTGAGTGTGTGGCCGCTGCTACTCTGCAATCCCTAGAGAAAGAGAAAAAGAGAGAGAAGGAAAGTTAAAATGGACAGTGTGATATCGCAGCCCTCTTTGGTTTGCTTTTTTATGGGCACTCTTGGTTTTGCTATTTGAAGATTAACTGTGAAATTTCGAGAGGTGAAAATGAATCTGCTCGTCAACAAGCCAGTTAAGAATTTATTATTTGTAATATATTTTTTTTTTTTGAAAAATTATCTTTAATAGATGAGTTCAAGTAAGATTTTTAAATTTGTTTATATAAACGAGTTGAGTTGAAAGGATTTACTTATATTTATGAATAAATTTATTTATTATTCACAAATATACTTATGTAAAATTTGGTTATGAACATTATAATAACTAATTCAAAGAATAACGGTACAAAAAGAAAATAATATCGTTCTGCATCATTTGTGCATAAACAAAAATAACTCTCTTCATGAAATGGTGTCACATTACTTTAATGAAACAGTGTTTATTAATTTCGAAAGTAGTGATGATACAAAAACTAGAGGAATTTTCACTCTACATAAAATAATATAGACTAGCAAAATTCTCACCATTTTACCTTTCAATAGCCTTTAATTCAAAGGAAAATTAATAGAAATCGAAGAAGAATACAAGTATTTGATTTTTGAGAAATTTAACAAAGAAAATGAAAAGAAATAAAAACTTTGATAGCATGTAAAGATTTTGTATTTTTTTAGAATTTTTCACTCTAATTTTATTGAAGCAATGTTTATACAAAATTCAATCAAGAACTAGCAATGCAAACGGTTATTAACAAACTTTACTAATCTCAATGAATTAGTTAGCTCGTTTTTGCCATTAGCAATTATTTTAACAGGATTGATTTTCATGGAAAAACTTTAACAGGAAGAAAAAGTCATTTTGAATAAGGTGATTCGATTTATTTAACATAAATTAAAATCAACATATACCGTTTCATTAAAAACTAAATTTATTTTTATCATAATGAAAAATATTTAAATTAATTGTATTTTTATCATAATAAAAAAACATTATAACTTTATAATTTATTTACAAAAGTCTATCAAATTTAATAAAATTTGATTTAATTTGAAAATTTTAAAAATTAAATAAAACAAATTTCATTTATACTAAATATATAAAAAAATAAATTTCATAAAAATTATGAAATTTATTTATATCAGATACAATAACAAATTTGCACATCAAAGTATTCACTAGCTTCCATTGATTTCAATCTTTAGGTCCTGGAGTTGGGAATCTAACAACTATTGATTGTGGTGGAAGTGAGAGGGGCATAGGTGGAATTGGGAGCTCCTGAAGAGTTGTGCAACGTGGCCTTTTTTAAATGAGGGAGTGCGGTGTGGTGGGTGAGATACCTCCAAAGCCTATAGGCTGTCAGCCTGTGGCCTTCGTTGGCCGCCCATCCATTTCGGTAAAATTCAATGTTTTTGAAATCGATCGAAAAATGAGCTCCACGGCTGTTTAACTTTTAATTTGATCGATTAGGTGGATTTAATCAGTTCAAAGTAATAGATTTTTTAAAAGAATGAAATACATCTATATGAATAATCTTTAAAATATTTTAAAAATAAGAAAAAATACAATACAGTAACATAATAGATAAATATTTTTAAAAAAGGAGAGAAAGCAAATATTGCTTTTCAAAAAACGAATTTACATGTTTCAAGCTATTTTCTATTTGTAGTTTACTTGTGTTCTTCCTTTCAATATTTTATTTAGATTTTAGATTTTATTGCTATTGTTTTATTTTGGTTCTATTGTCTCCTTATCTTCATATTTTCCAACAATTTAAAAGCAATATTTATTATGATACTAAACACTAATCAAACACTATCAAATTCATGAACCAAAATTTTGTTTGCCTTCATCATTTCAATGAAACCAATTCCACAAGATGGAAAGACAAGTTGATTTTTAGGTTTACCACCTTGAAAATCCACTATATTCTTGACCCAAACTTTCCTCACATTCTCCATCAGAAGATGATGACTCAAACCAAATTGAAAGCACAAAGGCAAAAGAGAAAGGAAGATGAAGTCGTGTATTGTGGGCACATTCTTAATGCACTTTCAAATCACCTATATGATCTCTACATGGTGGATTTTTCTATCACTAAAATTTGGAAAGCCTTAGAGTTAAAATATAAGGCTGAAAAAGAAGGTATGAAGAAATTTCTTATAAAAAATATTTTGAAATGAAGTTTATTGATAACTTGCCTACTCTAGAGTAGGTATATGAGTTGTAACTCCTTATGAATCAATTAAGAGCAGCAAAGATTGAACTTCTTGAACCGTTTCAAGTAGGAACAATAGCGGCAAAATTGCCTCCATCTTGAAATTGTTATAGGAAGAAGATTTTTCATGACCCTAAGGAGTATAGTTTGGAAGTTATTCGAAAATACCTATGAATCAAAGAGGAAATGAGGGTCAGACATGGGAATGAGAATTCTTATGATGGCAACATTAAGGCTAATACCATGAGTAAGCCCTTCGACAATTCTAATAAAGGAAAAAAAGGTAAAGGAAATATTTGGGTCTTATAAATTTAAGAAGCCTAAGAATGGAGGGTGCTTTGTGTGTGGCAAAATAGATCACTACGTAAAGGAATGCAAAGTGAAGAAGACTCAAAAATCAAAAGGTTAATTCCTTAAAGGAAAGTCACAATATTGTTATTATTGTGAGTGAAATCAATGTTATTTAAAGAAAAACAACTGGTTGGTGGTATGACACATGTAATAGTCCACGTTTGTTATGATAAATCCCTTTTCAAGATCTATAAACATGTTGATGATGGACAATAAATTCAAATGGAAAATGAGAAGAGGTTTAAAGTGATAGGCAAAGGCAGTGGTGGAACTTGTTTTCACTTCAGGCAAGAAAGTGACTTTCATCAATGTCCTTTTTGTTTCAGAGATGAACAGGAATCTTGTTAGTGAGGACCTCTTGGGCAATTTAGGTATTAAATCTATAGTCAAATTAGGCAAGTTAATCATGTCCCTAAATGGCAATTTTATTGGCAAAGGCTATTCTAGTGATGGAATGGGCAAGCTTTCAATTGTATCCAATAAATCTCTTTATATGGTTGGCTATGAAAAGAATAGTTAAATTAGTTTGATATCTTACAACATGAATGATCTTTAGAAATGTGCAGTAAGTGTTAAATCCAAGATGATTAAGAAACCATTTAAAAGTGTTGAAAGAAACATTAATTTATTAGATTTATTACATTTTGATATTTGTGAATTAAATGGTATGTAACTAAAGGTAGCAATATAACATTTATTGATGTGGTTTTAGATATACATAAGCATATTTGTTAAAAACATGAAAATGAGGCATTTCACATATTTAAGAATTATAAAGCTAAAGTTGAGAATCAATTAGGAAAGAAAATTAAAACACTAAGAAGTGATAGAGGAGGTGAATACTTTCCTAATAAATTTAATGCATTTTGTGAAGAAAATGGCATAGTACATGAATGTACTACTCCATGAACATTATAAAAAAATGGATTAGCTGAAAGGCATAATATAACTTATTTGGAAATGGTTAATGCTATGTTATTGCATACTAAATTACCCTTTAATTTGTGGGGTAAATTTTTGCTTGTTACTTGTCATATGCTTAATAAGATTCCTATGAAAAGGAATCAAATGTCACCATACGAGTTATGAAAGGGATCAAAACCCAACATATATTATTTTATAGTGTGGGGGAGTCTTATATATTGCAAGAATAACTATGTAAAGAGGACTAAGTTGGGGCCTAGAGGGATCAAATGTGTTTTTGTAGGTTATGCATCTCATAGTAAAACATGTCGATTTTTAAATTTAGAGTCAAATGTCATTATTGAATTTAGAGATGTGAAATTCTTTGAACACTTATTAACCATAGATAATAAGATTTAAAATCCACCTAGTTGTAAAACACTAGGAGAGCCATCTCACGACATTATTTAGCAACTTAGTCACAAATGATTGGTCAGTAATCTAATGAACAAAGGGGAAGAAAAAGGGTAAAAAAAGCTTAATCTTTAAAACCAGATAAGATCGACTCGTAACATATTTCTTTTTACCTTATAGAATGTAATAAAAATGAAGTTGTAAGAATGATCCCTATAGTTCTTCAAGTGGATGGTGACCTAAAGACATTTAAAAAGACTATGGCTTTTAGAGATGTAACTTTTTGGAATGATATTATTAGAGAGGAAATGGATTCTATAATGTTAAACTACATTTGGGAGCTTATTGATTTGCTTTCTGGTTCTAACTATATTGGCTATAAGTGGGTGTTTCATAGAAAGTATCATAGTGATGGTACTTTGTACACCTACAAGGTTAGGTTAGTGGCTAAAGGTTTTCGATAAAAGCAAGGTATCAATTATTTTGACACATGCACTGATAGGAAGAACAACTTCAGTTTAGATAATGTTTGCATTAGCATCAATTTATAGCTTATAAATTCATCAAATAGATGTCAAAATGACATCCTTAAAGGAGATTGCAATGAGAAGGTATGTATGGAACAACCAAAAGGGTTTGCCC
This sequence comes from Omphalea diandra, assembly GCA_949677035.1. Lineage (NCBI taxonomy): Eukaryota > Viridiplantae > Streptophyta > Magnoliopsida > Malpighiales > Euphorbiaceae > Omphalea > Omphalea diandra. The sequence continues at coordinate 39,500 of CATIWR010118328.1, read as the reverse complement.
TACTAGAAAATGAACATAAAGTTTATAAATTAGTCAAGACTTCATATGGTTTAAAATACTTACCTAAACAATGGCATAAAAATTTTGATAAAGTTTATTTTATAATATGGTTTTAAACATAATATAGTTGATAAATGTGTTTATATTATAAATTGTGATGATTATGTGGGGTTAATTTGCTTGTATGTTGATGACATGTAGATTATGAGCAATCACAAGGAAGGAGTTACAAAAATGAAAAGGTTTTTATCTTCCACATTTAAGATGAAGGATCTTGGACAAATAGATGCTATCCTTGGCATCAAGTAAAAAAGAAATTATGGGGATATATATGGAGTCAATCTCATTATGTTGACAAAGTGCTAAAAAAATTTAGTCACTTAAATCTTAAAGAAGCAAGTAGCCTTTTTAATGCAAGTACTAAGTTAATCAAGAGTGATAGAAGAGTAGTAGCTCAATTAGAGTACACCAGTGTTATTGGAAGTCTTATGTATGCAACATAATGCACACGACCAACTATAACATTTATGGTTAGTAAACTCAATATATGTACTAGTAACTCAAGTGTTGAGCATTGAAAGGCTATTATTAGAAGAGTTCTTAGGTACCTTAAAAGGACCAAGAATCTAGGCAAAGTTTTCTACTATTTTAGAAGGATATATTGATGCTAGTTAGATTTTGAGTTTGGGAGATAGTAAATCCACCTTGAGTTGGGTGTTTATTTTAGGAGGAGGTGCAATTTCTTGGAAATCTCAAAAACAAACTTAGAATGCAATCAACTATACGGTTGAAATTTATTTCTTTAACAGAAATAAAAAAAAAAAAGTTGAGTGGTTAAGAGACTTTCTTTTAGAAATTATATTGACTTTTAAGAATATAATAAGTTCAACCATAATTCATTATGATAGTCAAGCCATTTTAGTTGAAGCATATAATGAGATATATGATGGAAAGTCAAGACATAATAGTCTTTGACATGATTATGTGAGAAAATTAATCAACAATGGGATTATTTTGCTCACATATGTGTTGCCTAGTAGGAATTTGGTTGATCCATTTATCAAAACTCTGTCGAGACACATTGCGACAATGACCTCAAATTTGATGGTACTAAACCTCCTAAATTAATTTCTCAGCAACAACTATACTGAACACTATGAAATGAATAGTTTTGAGTTCAAAGGTAACAACAAGTTATTGAAAAGTAAATGTTCAGTACCTAACCTAATATGGCCCCTTGATATATAAGTATTGGTTGTCATAATTGGAGGGTTGAGATTTAATCTCTTAATGAAGTTTAGTTAGTGGAACAAGTGTCTTAAATATGGCAAAGACATTGAAAAAACCTCACCTATGTGAACTTAAAAATGGCGTTGCTTTGATTGAGATTTGGAGTTAACTCATAAAGTTCATAAGTATTATATCAACACATGGAGCTCTTGATTGTGTGAAATATGAGAAGTCTTTTGTGTGTTATGTGTCTGATATCATTGATATTGTCATAAAGAAAAACAAGTTCAAAGGTTTCATGCTACTTGGAATTTTGGCTTCATCTTATGGCATTTATGTTAAGATAATATTCAAATTGAAAGATATATTGCACTATTGATAAAATATAGTTTGATCTTTTGGAGAAACTTTCATATTTGAATAAGTAAGGATTGATATAAATTATTCAAATAAGAAAAATATATATTTAAATACTCCCTCCTTCTCAAAAAAAAAATTTCACTATTCCTTTTTTGGATGTCCTAAAATATATGTCTACTTTCATTAATTATAATAAAATTTTCTAATTTATCCTCATTAATTATTAAACTATTAACGTATATTGATTTTCTCATTAAACATAATTAAGGATATAAATGAAAAATATATTATAAGTTATGAGTTGTCAAAATGTTTAATATAATTTCACAAACAATGTGAAAAATGATAGGTGACAACTTTTTTTGGATAGAGAAAGTATTTAAAAGAAGGTAGTTATTAAATATTTTTTAAAAGTTAGTCTTTTTGTAGTTATTTTGATAGTTATATGCCAAAAGTTGTGTCTATTCCTATGGTTACAACTTTTGAGATTTCACTTATAAATATATGAATTCTAAGACTATTTTATAGTTGGAATTTTTCTTCCAAATTTCTTTTCTCTCTTAAATCATCTAAATTTAAAATCAAAAGATCAAATTCCTATTTCTCATATTCCACCTTTAAAGTTTTGCATTATTTGCTTAATGCAAAACTTTTCAAGACTTGTCATATCTATTAAGCAAGTGACAAGCCTTAAGAAGCCTTGAATAAGTTTGATAAAAACTTATTTATTTTTGTTTATAATGAACGAGTTTGAATTAAAAAATCTAAAGCTCGATTAATAAATGAATAAACATAATCACATATTAGATCAACCCATTAATAATTATGAACGTATTTATATATTATTCAAGAAAATGTTCGCTCTAGAGTTTATTTATGTTCATTTATATATGATAATATATATCAATAAACTAACTTTAAATTTTAAAAATTAATAGTTTTACCAATAAATATAATCAAATTCTAATTTTATCTTATAGTATACTATTAAATCTTCATAATAATTTATTTATATACATAAAATAAAATTAATATAATCTATAACTTATTATCAAATATAAAATAAAATAATAAATTATGTATATAATATTGTAAATTTATAAATAAAAAGAAATGAATTAGCAAATATTGTAACTTGATTAAGAAAAAATAAGAAGGAAAGAACTTTATTCTATATTATTCATAAAAAGTTTGAGAAGAGATTATTATTTATATAAACAAGAAATTCCCTTTCCTTTTATTTCATTGAACTATGGCTAAGTTATTAGATACGTCTATAAGGTTACAATTGTAAATATTTTTTGATAATATTATTTATACATTAATTAATATGACATAAATTATAGATTTTTCATAAATAAGTGAATTAAAAATTGATTAGTAGAGGAGCTCCACAAAAGCTCTAATTCGGTAAAAGTTTATCAAACTTGACCAAGTTCAAGCTTGAATATTAGGTGTAAAACCTAGTAAAAACTCATTTTGAGCTTAAGCTCGATTATATAATAACTAAACGAACCTAAATATTAAAGAATATAACTTGGCTTAGTTCGTTTATATCATACCTATAATCTTATGTTTTAGATGTTGTGGTATTAGAGTAAGCTTCATTCCGGTTGTTGAGTTGGTTGCTATGAACTTGGTGAATATCTTACACCACTAAAGGATCTTATTTTCTTGTTAACCTGGGAATAAATTGATAACCACTAATATCTAAATCAAGTAAATCTAAAAAAAAATCTATTTATTATGAGTTTGATCTAAGTACTAGTATTAAGCTTACCTTAATTCTTTAAAATGACTTAATTATTTATCATGGTCTAAAGTTGTTTCTTTATCTTTTTGAATTTAATGGGAAAATTAGTTATCCAAAAATGAGGAATAGAAAGCAAATGATAAGTTTGTCATGTCTTAGATTCTTAATTGAATGAAACTTAAATTGTATGAGGTCTTTATATTTGTCAAAAATACAAAAAATCTATATTAAACCCATTAAATTTCCTTTCAGTCATCCTAAGCAGCTTTTAAGACATTTTCTATTTAAATTCTTGGATGACTTTTTGTTTATCTTGTTAGGACATTCGATTATAATGTGAACAGATTTATTGTAGTCATAGTATATAGTTTAATTTTTATTTATTGAATATTTCTTTTTGAAGCTTTTTTTGAAGTTGCCTTTCTTTTCATTGATGAGCAAACCTTTGAATTTATTTTATCGTCAAGGTAATATCTTCATCTTCATCTTATAAACTTTCATTTTTCTTCATTAGTTTGCTCCTTATTAGCTTTCAATATAATCTCCTTTTTAATAGGCATATTTGGTTCTTTTAAAGTGATTTTATATGCTAACAACTTACTTTTAAGTTTGTCAAGGGAAAGCAAGTCTAGCTTATTAACTTCCACAATGGTGGTTCTTCTAGCTTTTCGTCATTTCTTTATAAAAATTCTTCGAAGTCTCTAAGTTCTTAGAAGCTTTTATAACACTCACCACATTGATGAATCTACTGTGCATTTCTATGATGTTCTCATTCAGTAAGTGGACAAAGTTCTCATACTCATATATAACCATTTCAATCTTATTCTAATTCTCTTGATTGGTATTATTGGTCCTTTCATATGGATGACAACTTAAAAGTGAGAGATATTCTAAAATCATGAAACTTATTAAAAGTTCCATAACCTGTTAATGTAATAGAATTAGCACAAACAATCTCACTTTTCTCTCTATTATTTTAGGAGTGTCAAGAAGAAAAAAGGACACCATAATTATAGAAGTTTCACAATGTATGTATGTCTTCTCTCGATACTTTCACTTAGGCATTTTCTTTATCTTTTATAAGGGTAAGATAAATCTATCCTTTTTTAGGCTAAGGGTAAACCTTTTACACTCTTTTTTTCTTAGGCTCAATAGAGAACAATATATCTCGATGCTTTTATGGGCTAAGCACAAACTTAAGTTTTATCCTTACTAGGTGTTACCCAAAAAGGTGTTTATGCCTCTCAAATAGATAGTAATTTATACTAAGTACTCAAGGAAACCTTACTCTAAAAAATACCATGCTTCTCACAAAGCTCAATCTACCTAAATATAAAGAAGTAGCCATTATAAAGTTTACACACAAATGTAATAACTTCCTAATATTCCTTTTTTTTTTTTTTTCTCTAAGTCCATATGGAGGTCTTTAAATAGGCTAAAGGGGTTAAAATTAATTGTTAAACTTAAAAGACCTTTTTTAAAAAAGGTTGTCAAACTAGTCATTTGGTAGTAAATGGGCTTTTTGAAAATTTTCGTAAGTTGTTGAATTATCTTCTCTTTCTTGAATAGGCATTGACCACTTTAATGACTAGCCTTTGCATTTTCAATGGTCTATTGGAATTTTTTTTATAGTTGTTGAATGTTCTTCATGAACATCTAAAAGTTGGCCGTTATTTTTTTTTTAGTTTTCATGAGTGTTAGGAATATTAAGTAGGCCATTGAACTCTTTCATGGGCCATTGGCCACTTCAAAAAAGCCTCATTTTTTTGTCTTTACCTTTCACAGGTATTGCCTTTTTCCATGTCCTTCATTAATGAGCATTGAAATTTTTCACAACTATTGAATTATTTTTAATGAATTCTTGCTTTTTTCTTCTTTTTTTTCTTTTTTGCCTTTATCTTTACCTTGTATGACTCATTTTTATAACTTTTGGTTTCTGCTTAATGGGATGCATGCCTTAAAAACTTAGCCAAATTAATAGCTCTTTTTGGCTTTTCTCTTAGATAATCTTAAAGTATTACTCTTAAGAAGTGCCTACTTCTTTTTTCGAAGCATTTGAACTTCTCTTCCTCAAATCTTTAAGACTTATTGGAAGCAACATTCTCTTTGACCTTATCAACCTTAAGGGCTTTAACCCTAAACAAAACAAGTCCAAATCAAAATAAAAATACTTAAATATAAAGGTTAGAGCTTCTCGATTTATTATTATTATTCAAAACACTATTTAATTACATGATTAAGATAATGCTTTATCACACCCTTGCTGTTATATGGTAAATAAGTGCCTTCATATTGAGGTTAAAGTGTCCCAAATTTGCTTAGTTGATAGGCACATGAACAATTTCTTATATTTTTTTACTTATTACATAAAAGAGATATGTATTATCTTGCAATCTTTAGAATTGACTTTCTTTTCTTTTAAAATGTACTATTTCTTTACATTTACAATTATTGCTTATGCAATATTTTCCACAGGTATCTCAAATCCTTCTTTATTAATTTCTTATAGCTTTACTTTTTTATTATTTAGGAATATCTCCATATGATTCTTCTAATAAGGATAATCAAAGCTATCAAAGTGAGGAGCTTAAACTTCCATGTGATATTTACCTTAAAAAGTTTAAATCTTGCACAATTGTGCCTTGCTTTGACACCATTTCTTATCTTTGGTAACTAAATTGGGCTTGAAACATTTTTTATTACTAAAGTGAGATATAGAAATTGAATAAAAAGAAGGAAGATTGAGGAGAACACACAAAGCGTTTATATAAGTTTAACACTATCTTTGTATGTTCGATTCTCTGTATTACAAAGGCAAAGTCTAATTAATTAATATAATTAATTTATACATGTTGATCAAACTGTACAAGCCTAGAATGTATGCTTTTAGTTCTCACACTATACAAGGGTATTCTCTTAATCCATATCTTAAGGATGTACATTCATTAATTATTAGATTCATACAATCTCAATCTAAATAAGAATTATAAATATTACTTAAAATTACTTAATTATCACAAATATATGAAAAGCTTAAAAGCACTCAAAGTATTCAAAAACTTACTTAATGATGATTCTTTATAGTAAAACACTTGAGAATTATTGTGTAACCTTTGAAATGTGGTCCAAAGTCCCTTTCATAGTATAAGGCTCAAACTAGCACTTTGTGGTCCATGTAACTCAAAATGAGCCTTCAACAATACTTGATTCCATGGGCTTAAATCCTATTCCACAAGTTTGGAATCCCTATTCAACAAACATAGATCTTTAGCCTAAGATCGTAGTTCTCCAATGGTCTGTTAGAATTTTAACTTCGTTTGAAAGCTTTTGGGGTATGTCTTTTATTCCATGACCAAGTCTCTACCTTTTCAAAATTATGGATCTATTTTACTATTTTAAAGAACATATCAATAATTAAAAAGGTTGTAGGCTTCAATCCCATGGGTATATAAACTTTTTTTTTTCAGGGTCATGACTGCTTATTTCATGTTTGTGTCTAAACATCCAGGGTTATGGCTTGTTAGTATCATATCTAATATAGTTTTTTTTTTTTTTTTATCAAATTCATAGGTTGTGGCTTTGCCTTCCATAATAGTGGAGTGTATATCCACCATAAGTATGGCCAAATATCGATGGTCATGGATTAAGAGGAAAATCTTTAATTTCTTTTTGAACTTTGTTTAACCCTTACAAAGAGAATAAATGCTTATTCAAATCTATGAATGCAACCATCACACTAAATGTAATTCAAATAGTAGGATCATCATATGACATAAATGATAATTATATTATTTAGAGGTCAATAATAGAAGAAAATGATATGTAAAGCCTAGTTTTGATAATGACTTAGTTTGAATTTATTGATAGTGAATTATCTTATATATACCCTTATTTTGGTAACTTTCATAGATGGTATTTTGATATAAGCATCACTAATATTAACTATTGCTTTTAGGAGATAAACGTATCTGCTTTGTTATTCAGGGATCTAATCTTTTAGGTTTGAGCATATACACTCTTTTTGATATATGTATATAAAAGTTACTATTGTGCTAGTGCTAGAATTTTTTTTGTTAAGTTCATGTTCAATGACAATTATAATGTTATAGTTACTTAAGATGTTGGAAGTTTATCTCAACCTCATAAATAATGCAAAATAAAAGACATCCCATAAAATAAAAATTAATATTACATATCCAACCTTTACAAATGAATCTTATAACAACTATTGATAATCAATATGAAAACATTAACATAACTACTTTTCCCTTATTGCTATTCATACAATATCGCCCAATATAAATCCCAGTTGCTACAACCACAACAATTTTGGCAAATGTTTCATCCTTGATATAGCAGCAACTAACTCTTTATTCTTTCCTTCCAAATATAAGGTCACTATCCTTATTGAATCAACTTTTTCTTCGCCGAATCTTTCATTACCAAATATTTCCTTTAGTACCTAAAATTAGATATAGATAATTTTTTTCATAACTATAATTAGGACTCTAAAAGGTTCTAGAATGAAAACAAAAAGTTCATAATAAACGAATTTCTTAAAGTAACTTATTTCTTATCAACATAATTTGCTCTAAGAACTTTTTTATCCCTCAGTTTCTCTTATATTCTTGATGAGTAAATAACCAACAACTTCATCATATCATTTAAAGATACCATAATCATTATCTTATATTTAACAAAACAAATAATGTCATTCTACATTGTTATTTCTTTCACAAACCATAATAGTATACCTTATACCTACCATTGACTGCAGCGAAAAAATGCTTTCCTAAGTTTTCTTCAGTCCTTAATGTATATAACCTCGTTTTGTCGTTGTCTCCATGGCAAAAACAACTTTACTTCCTTATAATTGCGAACCCACGATAGTGGTAGTGGGGTAAATGTCCCATTAATCCTTTAATTTCTTTTTATTATAGTTAATTGAAATTTTATTTATCTCATTAAATTTTGTAAGTTTGCTCCCACTGAATAATTTTATTGTTCATGTGTTATTTTATTAAAATTGATATAAAAAACTCTACTAATTAATTTGATTAAATTTAAAATATTCATTTATATTTTATTATTTTAATAAAATACTAAAATTTTTAAATTCAAATTTGTACATATATTTTATATAAAATTTATTTTAAAATGATTTAACCTTAAAATGATAAAATGATATCGCCATTGAAAAAAAATAAAATTTAAACCTTAAAAACTTGATTTAATAATAATGAAGATGCATAGCATTATAAAAAATTTGCTAATGATAGTTTAAGGATGCCAAAAAAAATATTATTCATATATATGTATGTATCTTAAAAAGTTATTACTCATGTATGAGAAATTTGTTAATAATATTTATTCATATATCATTCATTTATATATAAAATAACATTGCAATCCATTGCAATCCATTATTAATTATGGTCATTTTATTAATACAAATTAAAATTAAGTTAAAATTAAAAAAATCTAAAATTTGATCATGCCACATTAATATCTTAGTTGGAAAACTAATATTATAACTAATTATTAATTATAATTATTTTATTAATATAAATTCAAAATTATATTTAAATTTAAATTAATAATTAATTTAAAATTTGAAATTTTTTTTAATAATTGAGCCCTTACTTATTAATGCGATGATGGTGACTTCCCCCGTAATGGAGTGGAAATTTCTTTCAATCGTTTTGGCATTAATAGAGAAAAACAAGGCAATGGGACGGCAGACTACCGATAGAAAACCAATTACTAATAGTTTTAATTATTCAAAACATGTTTTTAATAATTTTTCCAAAAAAGCAAGTCAAGCAAAAGCACTCAAATGTCATTGCGCTCTCTCTCTCTCTCTCTCTCTCTTGCGGTCTAGTCGTCGCTCAGAACTTTGGAAAAAAGAAAATGGCGTTCCTTGTTTGACCCGATGAAGAAAAACCCAAAAAGCCAAATAAAATTAGAACCCTCCTCCACACTCCACAACTTCTCATTTTCACACCCATCTTATTATATTATCTCTTCTTTGTTGGTGCTTTAATTATAGCCTTTGAATATTCAAACCATAACACCATAGACTTTGTTTTCTTTGGTTTTACTTCTTTAGGGGGTGTTCGGCAAGCAAACCCTCCAGTCTTTCTTCACTTCTCGTTTCTTGCTTTCTTTGATCTCTTGAAATCTCAGGTCGGTCTTTTATTTTCTTTTGCTCCTTTTTTTTTTTCTTTATTTGATGTATATTTATCTGCTTTGTTTTTGATCAAGATTCGTATTTGGTCAACTGGGTCATCCTTTGTTTTGCATATCTGGCGAATTCGTAGATATTTCAGTTATGTATATGTTTTTTTTAAAATAATTTGTGTATGTAATTGCCATCTGTGTTTGTGTAAATAGAAATATTCATGTGGGTATGCTAAATCTTTGTGTCATGATGCTGAATTTGCTTCTTGTATTTGTTGACTCGGAACTTGTTTCAGGTTTTCGTGTTATGAAGCTGTGCTGTTGTAATTACTGTTTTTCTTTTTTTCTTGCTATAATGTGCAAAAGCTAGCAACTTGAGGTGTTCTTCAACTAAATTTTAAGTGTTTCTTTATAGACAAGATGTGGGGTGGACGAGTTAAGATTTTGATTGGTCTCTGGCTGTTGCTTAGCTGTAGTTTGAGCTATGGTACTGAGACCGATATTGCTTGCTTGAAGAACATACAAGCTTCGTTGCTAGACCCTTTGAATTACTTGAAGTCTTCGTGGGATTTTAACAACAATACCGAAGGATACATTTGTAGATTTATAGGAGTTGACTGTTGGCACCCTGATGAGAACAGGGTCTTGAATCTCCGGCTTTCGGACTTGGGGCTCAAGGGTAAATTTCCTATTGGCATCCAGAATTGCACAAGCATAACAGGTCTGGACCTTTCCAACAACGACCTCTCTGGATCTATTCCAGATAATATCTCTAAAATCATTCCATTTGTTACGATTCTCGATCTCTCATCTAACAACTTCTCAGGAGGGATTCCAGTGAACCTTGCAAATTGTAGCTATCTGAATAGTCTTAGACTTGATCACAACAGATTGACTGGCCAAATCCCACTGCAATTTGGCTCGCTTGGTCGGATTAAAACATTTACTGTGTCTAATAATCTTCTTACTGGACAAGTGCCAACTTTTAGCAATGCCACCATTTCAGCTGATAGCTACGCAAATAATCAAGGACTGTGTGGGCCACCTTTGGATGCCTGCTCTGCAACTAAAAAAAGCTCTAACACGGGGATTATTGCTGGAGCAGCAATTGGGGGGGTGACTGTTGCTGCAATAGGTGTTGGGATTGCTATGTTCTTCTACTACCGAAAGATGTCTATGGTGAAGAAGAAGGATGATGATCCTGATGGAAATAAATGGGCGAAGAGTTTAAAGGGAATGAAGGGCATTAAGGCAAGTTATACTAATTTTTCTCTTTTGAAATCTAGTGATTTTTCTTCTTTGTATTTTTTGGAAATGCAATAAGTTCCTTTTTTTTATTTTTGGAATAATATTTATTCTCATAGGACTTATTAAGAAGTTTTTTGTGTTTTCAGGTTTCTATGTTTGAGAAATCAATTTCTAAGATGAAATTGAATGATCTTATGAAGGCTACTAACAGCTTCAACAAAGACAATATCATTGGGTCAGGAAGAACGGGAACTATGTACAAAGCAGTGCTTGAGGATGGCACGTTGCTAATGGTTAAAAGATTGCAGGATTCACAGCGCTCTGAAAAGGAATTTGTGTCTGAAATGACTACTTTGGGGAGTGTAAAACATCCTAACTTGGTTCCTCTTTTAGGTTTCTGCATGGTTAGTAAGGAAAGGCTTTTGGTTTACAAGTATATGCCAAATGGAACCTTGCATGACAATCTACACACTGTAGATGAAGGTAAGAAGCCTATGGAGTGGCCCCTGAGGCTCAAAATCGGGATAAGAGCAGCTAAAGGATTTGCATGGCTCCATCATAGCTGTAACCCTCGTATCCTCCATCGAAATATAAGCTCTAAATGCGTCTTGTTGGATGCAGATTTTGAGCCTAAAATATCTGATTTTGGTCTTGCAAGGTTAATGAATCCAGTTGATACACATTTGAGTACCTTTGTGAATGGAGAATTTGGGGATCTGGGTTATGTTGCTCCTGAGTATACAAGAACTCTGGTTGCCACTCCAAAGGGAGATGTTTACAGCTTTGGAACTGTGCTTTTGGAGCTGGTGACTGGTGAAAAACCTACCCATGTGGCTAAAGCTCCTGAAAGCTTTAAGGGCAGTTTGGTTGAATGGATTTCACAACTTTCAAGCAACTCTCAACTTGATGATGCAATAGACAAATCTTTGGTTGGGAAAGGGGTTGATAATGAGGTTTTCCAGTTCCTTAAAATTGCATGTTCTTGTGTAAGGGAAAATCCCAAGGACAGGCCTACTATGTTTGAAGTATACCAGCTTCTGAGAGCTATTGGATCGAAATACCATTTTACCACTGAGGATGAGATTATGTTGCCTTCAGACAATGGTGATGCTGACTATATAGAGGAACTTATTGTTGCTCAATAAGTAATAGCGGGTAATTAAAAGGCGTGAGGTAGGTGAAGTAATTTAAAATAGTTTATATGTAATTATTCTGTTGTGCCCAGTTTAAATAATGTTAATATTTATGTGTACTTTTATAATTCACATCTGTATTGAGAATTTGAGAAGTTGCTATAATGACATCTCTCTTTATGTTCTTCCATCACCTATTTTGGCTCTTTCGTTTGTATCTTGTAATATTGATATCTCTCGGCATTAAAGCTTTATCTAATTTAGATTCAGTTTTTTTTTTTTGGTTCTTTTTCGTAGGTAATGCAATATATTCTGTGGTTATCTCACATTTCTTTTAGATGCAGCAACTTCATGACTATTTTAGAATTTTTGTTTTCTATTTTGGATACTTAATAGCTAATGAATTTCTATGTGAAATGTGCACAATTAATGGGGTAGTGATAGTATCTCTGCTAAATGCAAGTGTTTCAGGTAACTGATCTCCTAGAAATCTTAGTAATAATATCTGCTGTGCTGTGTGAGTGATACTTATTTAACTCATCATCAAATCTGATAGGTCAAAAGCAGCCTGGAAGCTTTGTTAGAATCTTTATTGAATCTCATTATCCGCATATCTTCATTGTTTTTGCTGTAATTGTTAAACTTGTTTAGATTGGTGGGTTAGCAGTGATGCTGTCTACAGGAGCCTTTTCAAAAGCATTCCATGCTGCCTATTGATTTGATGTGGTTTTCTTATGAACTTAAGAGGATTAATCCAGTACCCTGAGCTAAAGCCAACAGAGGCACATGCATCACTGTAAGTTGCTTGCTACTCTTTCTTAAGTTGCTATTATGTTTTCTCCCATGTTATTGTAGAACGTGAATGTCATTGAACTGAAGTAATTCTTAGCAGTTCTAAATATTGGGGAAGAGGGTCAGCATGGGGCTTCTTTTTGAATCCTATTCTTCGCTGAGTTTCTTGTTGGTTTTGAGACATTTTAAATGAGCAATAAGAATTATTCACACTAATGTACCACTTATTTGTCCTGCCTGACATGACTCATTACTGTTGGTTTGTGTGACAAATCCACAGGCGGTATGAGTGATGGATCAATAAATTTATTTCACATCTTATGGGACAGATAATTGGTAAATAAATGGGCTAAATGTATGAATTGTATATTATTATTACCTTTAGCTGCTCATTGACCTCAATTTTGTGGATTGAAAGGATCAGTTGGTCGCTATGTAGACTAGAATGTTTCTCTGCATTTGATGGAACGTGTTAGGACAACGTAACATGAATATACCAAAAAAGAAAAGTATGCATAGTGTCATAGTGAAGAGTATAGTGAAATTGAGGAGGCAATTCAAGGTGAGCTGCCTCAGACTGCCATATTTTCATAACTTTCTACGTACAAAGATTGATATTAGTGCCTGGAAGGCTCCCTTAGATGTAGGATTCTAATGTTCAGGTTATTATTAGAGAGCAAATTGGCATATGTTCATGACTGCAACCACTGTAAGAAAAGTTAACAGATACTAGGACCTTTTTGCAGCAAATGTTTGCCCGCAAGGTTGTTCCTGCTTATATACCAGAATCTCTTCTACTTCTTCCTTCTCTTTCCACTCCCTGAAAGAAAGAAAAACAAATGTTTTTTCAACTAGCAAGATATCATGATGAAACTGGCAAAACTGACCTTCTTAATTCTTAAAATAGTTTCACCTAGATTTAAGGCCAGAAACTGATTAATGCAGGGAACTCCTGTTATATCTTCCCTGTTGGATTAGAAATGATCAGCCTGTGTAAAATTCGAGGGCAGCTGAGTATCGCTATATCTTTTAGGTCAGTAACCGAAGAATGATTTTATTGCCCATCAAAACCTCAAAACAAATACAACGTAGAGAATCTTCTATGGCAGACAGCTATTTACGACGTGGCTGCTGCAGTATCATAATCATATTTAGAAATCATGTTTAGCTGCTGGCGTAGATGAGATTGTAATGCATATACTCAGTTTTCTCAGAGAAGAATCAATTGTTCTAAGCTGAAAGTGGAAACCAATCTGCAGTAAGCATCCACTTGCATGATTATCTTGAAATCTGAAGATTCTTGGCCTTGTATAGACATAAGTGGGAAAGACAGTATTGAAGACTGAATCCAACCAATTGATCATATCGATTAAATTGAAAATCAAATAATTGACCAATTTGATTAGGTTTGGATCGATTTTTAAAATTATTTTTTTATTTTTAATTATTATAAATATATTTTTATGTTTTAAATATTTTTTTCTATTTTCTAAAGTTATATTTATTTATTATTAAACTAATTAAATTGGATTGATTAACTTAGCCAACTTGAAAACTGACTAATTGATCGATTTACTGATAGATTCAATTTTAATCAATTTTAAAAACACTAGTAAAATATGTTATTCTTTTTGAAACTTGAAAACATATTGGAATTTGGTCATTAGAATGTCTTTTCTTTTTCAGCTAATATGTGATAGGTTAGATCTTAGAGTCTTATAATCCTTGAGACGACTACTAAATCATGGTATCTATCCATCATTTGCTGTGACCCTGCCTTGAGAATCTGATGGAAGAGTTTGGTTTTTCTGAAGGCATTGAGCCAGATAAATATTACAAATCTGAAAATTCATGAATGAGAGTGGCATAATCATTTCTTGATCACTCCATAATGGCCTAGTATCATCCATTCAAGGCCATGCATTTTGGATTTTGGCTATTTATTAGGCGAAATTATAACATAAGCACATAATTCGAGTTCATAAACTCTAGATTATATTTGGTAGAATATAATTAATTATAATGACATGTAATTAAATACAAATTTAATTGAACTATTAAACTAAAATTTCTTTTGATTACATTATATTACATTTAATTATATCATACCAAATATATGGTAAAATGTTATTTTTTTTCATAGAAATTAAAATTGAAATCAAGGAAGTAATTCAATTATAAAAAATCTAGATAAGTCACAGTTAGTTATTTTGTTTGACTGGCTGTCCAACTTGCTCCTAAAAAGTAAAGTATAAAAAAAAAATCAGAATTAAGCGTTTTTTTTTTAAAAATTTATTCTAATTTATGTTTTATATTAATCAAGTGCATGAATATTATGTTTATTTACAATATTATTTTCTAGTCAGATTCTTTAATACTTCTGACATAATTGGGTCCATCAGTTTTTTTTAATTTATTTAATCCAATCGAAAATTAGTTTTTGGTCATAATTATAATAACACTTTTATTTTTTTGGGTATTTAGACCAATTTTTTATCCGATAACATACAAAATGATTTTTTTTTATATTTTTGTTAATAACAGTTATAATTTCGAAAATACTAAGAAATGAATTTCTACTTTCAAGAAACGTGAAAGGAAAATAAAATCGCTCAAATATTTTCACTTTAAATTTTTTCAGCTAATTAATATAATATTTTTTTTATTTATTAAGAAATAAAATATAATTTTTATTTATTAAATACTTAATATCTAATTATTTTCAATAATTAATTCAAACAATATAAATTTATATATCTCAATATGATTAATATAGACAATACCACACTTATAAATATAGATAACTTGTACCATTCAAAAAAAGTAAGCATTTATGTTAATAAAATTATTTTATTTCATAAAATTTATGTAAAATTTTACCTATTTAATAAGATTTTATTCCTGTAGGGTAAATAAGAATGAATTTAATTATAAATTTTGTAAAAAATAATTAGGTTTATTATTCATACAATAGATTAAATATTTATATTTAAATCCGTAAAATTTATGTAGATATTTTATGTGTTTTAAAAATTCTTTTCTTTGAGACGAACAAAATTTTGATTTAGTTATAACATTTTATAATATTAAAGTTGTTAAATTCAAATAACTATATTTAATTACAAAATTAGAAATAAATTAATTTTTAAAAATAAAATATTATAATATTAAACAATCATAATTTAACCAACATAAAATATCACCCTTATAATCAAATAAATTCAAATAACTACATTTAATTATAAAATTAGAAATAAATTATTTTTTAAAAGTAAAATATTATAATATCAAAGAATCGTAATTTAACCAATATAAAATATCACCCTTATAATCAAATTTAAAATTATGAGTTATATTGAAATTTATAAATTTATAGCATGTGAATTAGTTATTAAAAAATAATTAGATATTAAATATTTGATAAATAAGGAGAATGAAAGAAAATTATATTTTAGATTTTAGTAAATTTTAAGAATAATTACACTATTTGGGCTAAGAGAAAATGTAAAAAATTTTCCAAAAATTTGACTAATTTTAATTTTTTTTCTCAAGTTTCTATAAACTAAAAAATAAATAACTAATTTGTTACAAAATTAGGTTTAAATAGTCTAATAATAAAAGTATTATTCCCATTAGGACTAAAAATTAATTTTGAATATATTAGATTAATTATAAAGTTGAAGGACCTAGTTAGGCTAAAAAATTAGACAATCTGACTAAAAGATAATATTGCAAGAAAATATAAAATACTTGTATTTTATTAATACAAAGAAAAAATTGAGATTGAATTAAAAAAGTAAAGTACTACAAATCTCTTAGATTTTATTCTAATACATTATTTTATCGCTTAATTTTTTAAAATATTAAAAATTATATGTGTTTTGATATTGTTAACCTTAAGACATTCTGTCATTTTTTTTTATTAAATTTAAATAAAATGTCCAAAATACCTTTACTCTCTATTTTTAAGCTAATCTATCTCATAGAACATCATGACTGACTCACTCTTTCCTCCACCTTCGGCATCAAGTAGCCACCAACTCGACTCCTTCATCTTCAATAATTATTGCCTAGACTCGATTTGGCCTCTAAAGAGAAAAAATGGTGCACATTTACGTTGACAAGTGTCATCAAATATATTGTTAATAATAATAATTACAATTAATAAACTCAAAGTTAACTTTCAACTTGTTAATTTGTTACATTCAAAGATTAATATGACACAATATATTCTACTCATATATAACATAGTAAACATATTATTTTTCTTATCCATTAGACATAATTTAATTTGTTTGTTACATTAATATTCTTGAGTCAATGACCAAACGTAATAGATAATAGTCTACTTTTTCTTATTCAAATCTCTTAAATTAATGGGTACAAGTCTTTTTTTATCAATAAGCAAAAGTCCTTCTTACTAATAGATAAAAATTAAATATTTTTTTTCATAATTTTTCTATTCAGAGAGTTAATTACATTCAATCCTATTTAAATATGGTTTTAAACTCAATTAGAAATAATGATAAAATAAGAGTCCTACACCGTATCGAAAATAATTCTCCATTCATATGAACAATATTTCTTTCAAATAAAAAAAAAAAATCTCATTTTCGAAAAATTCATAAAGTATCTTAGTTATACTCTAACAAATCTCTACTTGAGTCAAAGTTTTAAAATCGTACATAACTCAAGTGTTTGAGTTTTGTAATCATAAGAAGAGTTTAAATCTTTCAAATCTTTAATTTTCAAACTTTAATTCCTCTTAGTATATTTGACCATGGATAGATTTCAAATTAAAACCAAATTGGCTCTAAATTAAATCAAAATCAAAACCAAAACCATGTTTTATAATCTCAAACCATAATCGAGATCTTAACATAAGATTCCAATTAAGTTTGGAATCATATTTAAAAAAAAAAAAAGGTTTAGATGGCGCCACTCCTCATATGACTGTTGGCGACAATTGTTTGGTGTGCCAACGGTCAACTTTTTTTTATTCCTAATACTTTTTCCAATATGATAAAACTTAGTTTAATAATTGGCATTATCGTTCAAGTACCTTTAATGGTTGTCTTGTTTTGGCTATATTTTATTTGTACGTTATTCTATAAATGTAGGTTTGAATCATACTAATATATGAACGATGTTGATTTAAAATAAACTTTATTTTGTTAAACACAAAATAACCATAAAATAGGTATAGATAATTGCACAAAATGTACCAATCATTGTCTTTATTATTTCTAATAATTTAAAAATCCAAATAGAGTGTACAAAAGAAGATGAGATATGCCTTGTTGTCTTTGGTAAGCGAGATATCAATGTAATTTTAGTTCAGTAATTTCTAATTCAATTCAAAAATTTAATATGAATTTATTTAACAAACTCATTTTGAACTTAAATGAAAATCAAAATAAACTAATTTTAAAATTAATTAGATCTAAAATTGGTATAATTTGATTCGCAAATCAATTTATTTAAATTAATAAATTTTAAAATTGTAAGTGATTCAACTTCAAATCTGAAAAAGACTCAATTTTTTATACTTTAATACGATTATCCGATTCAATCTGTGTCTATTTAAAAAATATAATATAAAATTAAACCGATTTAAAAATAATTCAGCTCAAATTCATCTAATTCAACCAGACTCTTTTGTCACTTTCATAGAGGAGGCGATTTTACAAGTGATACAAGAAGAAAGCAACAAATATAAATGCGAAATTCATCAAATTATTGAAGGCAAAAGTATTAGTTAAGTCATAATATTTATATATAAAAAAAGAAGAAGAATTAATTAAGGCCAAATTGACGAATTGAATAAATGATTTCCTGAAAGTATGAGCCCATTACAAGAGCTAATGGACAACTACATGCGCAATCTTTGAAGGCCTTCCAATATTCAAGTTTTTCACGTAAAGTAGCACAGAAATCGGCCCAATTAAATATAGCTAAGAAAGATAGTGATGTGTATGCAACAGTGTTGAGTGAAAAGGTCAAAAGCTCTGTGTCAGGACTCCCTTTGATTACATTAAAACTATATAAAATTATAAATGAGAATTACATATTAAATAAAAATTAAATTAAATTAAATTAAATTATTAATAAAATTATAATAAACTTCATATTATTATGAGACTCAAGTCATTTTTTTAATTATTTGATTTTATTTATCATATATATATATATATATGTGTGTGTGTGTGTGTTATTTCTAACTTCAATAACATTTTTATATCAAATTGTTTATTTCAGAATATTAAGAATTATGCTTATATCATATTAAAATTTATTTTTGATAAAATATTGATAATAGATTTTTTTTTCAAAATATTATCTTAGATTTTATAATAATTTTAGGACTAAGTAAAACCTTATATTTTAACTAACATTTATTTAAGATAAGTATAATGACATAAGTCATTACCATTCAATGTATCAAGGAGATATGTTTCTCCCATTATGGTACTCTCAACAGGTTTCGTAGGCTGTGAGAGGTTAGTCTATTCACCACAACTCATTCATAAAATCATTATATAATTGTAGAGTTTTATTATATAATTGTAGAGTTTTAGATTGACATACATATATCACAATCAACCTTTATTTTATACAAAAATTGCTAAGAGGAAAGAGAACAACACCTCACTCTTTCAAATCAAACTCATTAAACTTTTTTTTAAAAAAAAGGCGAATATAAATGAATATTCGACTTAGCGAATGATATTGTACAATATAAAACTCATCAAGAAATATGATTTTATGATGTCATTTACATAAATATCTACACTTCAATTCTCAACAATTCACAATTATTCAACTATACAGAAAAAATAGTAAATGGGATCATCACCCAACTTCTAAGACCAATCTATACTTTCAAAGATATAAAACTCACCATTTAAATTTCTTTATTCTTGTTGTCTTTTAATCCATATAAAACTAGCGTTGTGCCTTAGCGAGCATATCTTAAATTCAATGCATATAACTCGTGATTAGAGGGCAAAACATCAGATAAGAAATTCTTAATCTTGATTTCACAAAAAAACTTGTGATTAGAGGGCAAATTCTTAATCTATGTTACATATGATATTATTCATATTTTGATTAATATTTTTTAGAGCTTAGTGAGTAATTCTCAAATCTAACATCCATAAATTAATTGCATGCAACTCTTTTTTTTTTTTTTTTGAACAAGTTTTCATTAATCAAATATTAGATTGTAACAGGTCCTGCAAATGAGCAGGAGGATACAAAGACCGGAAGGGATAAAAACAGTTCTTAAGAACATTTCCAATAGACTCTTTATTTGAGCAAAATTCTTTACTTTAAAAAGTCAATTTAAAAAAATGATTTTCAATACACTTTTTATTTTTTTTTATTTTAGAGTAGAGAGTTAGTTTGACTTTTTACATGTAGAGAGTCAAATTTTTCTCTCTCTTTTAATTGTTATTAAAATATTTCAATTCTCTATACAAAATATTAATTGATATCTTTTTTTTCATTTCACAATAGTCCTTTGATTTTATTGAGCATTAATGTTTATTGGATAAACCAAAATGAAAATTAAAAATATCAAGAGTTTATTAAAATTGTACAAATTTTTTTACTTTTTATATTTAAAGATTCCTTAAAATATTTTTCATTATACAAAAAATATTTTTTAGAATAAAAAATACTATTGGAGATGCTTTAAGAGTAGTCTTAGCAACCTAATTAGCTCCTTGATTATTACAACTTTTAACAAAGCTTACAAACTTAGATGGCAAAGTATTTAAAATGGAAACAAAATGATCAATATAAGCTTCTATTTCCCAAAAAAAAAAAAAAAAAAAAACTCCACATTAACTGGACTGTCCAATCTAGAACGTGGGTATTCAAAAAGACAGATATTATCTATTTCAAAATGTTGCGATTTAGCTTCATGGATATTTATATACATTAAATCTATATACTTATTATCTGTTTCAAAAATGCATGCAACTCATTAAATCTATATACTTAGGATATTTTTAAGCTCATAACCACAACTTCTAATGTCTCCACATCATTATGTTTTTTTTTATAATACAAAATCATAGAAAAACATAATGCATAACCATAATAATTAACGTCATTACAACATAAAATAATAGTGTTTATGTTTTAAATAAAAAAAAATATATATATATATATAGATATGCATGTATCTATATATTTACTTGTATATATATATTAAAAAATATCATTCATTGGTTGACAAATATTTTCATAAAATTATATTATCAAATCTATTAGTGGCTTCTTTTTATTCTTTTCCTTTTCATTGTCATTTTTTGCTGATACTAATTTTTCATTATTCATCAGCTCAATTTGGCCATGTTATATTTATTGATTTTTCTTATCTATCTGTCCACTTAATAAAATAATTGCCTACATTTCATATCCACACATCATATACTTTCATTTTGTATTTTTTTTATAGATGAGAAATTATAAAATTATCTTTAAAATTATTAACAAGATCAAAATAACCTATTAAAAATTTTATTCAATCTCGCTCGTCAATTGAATAAGTTAATTGTGAACATAAATTAAATCAATTTGTTTTAATGAACAATCTTAAATGGCTCTAAAATTGATTTGAAAATTCATAAATAGTTTAAAATTAATTTTTAATATAATGATTTTTATAAAGATATTATTTAAATTAGTATTTTGTTTAATATTCATGAAAATCATTAAATAAAATTTAAACATATAAAATCAAAATTAATTTATATTTCTTAGATTGAAATATAATTATGAAATAAATTTAGTGACAAAATTATATTAACAAATCAAACTTGAATAAAAATTGACCTTAAATTCAATTTAATTTTGAACTCAAAATAAAATAAATAAATCAAACTCAAACATCATGATACTTAATTTAACTCTATTTGATTAAGGTGGCTACTCGCTAAATCTCTCTTTTTTGTCTTATGGAAAGAACTTATCATCATTAACATTTCATTGAGCTTTAATTTAAAATTTAGTAAAATTGTTATCGCTAGATTTTAGTAATATTTAGTGATTATTTTGAAAGTTAGAAATCTTAAATACAATAAATAATGAAGGGCGAAACCCATTACTAAATGACTACTGGCAACATGAAAATGAGATTTTTATATTATGAATAATTTGTTACTATATTTTTAGTTAGGATACTGACTAAAGCTTGGCATTTTTTTTGTCCCAAGTGTTTTGGCAGTATTATTGTCATTATAGAGCTTGGCAAATGGAATACGAATTCTAGCATATCAATCTATCTATGAGAAGAAATGCAGAGTTGAAGAAACCAAATTGCGAATGCTGTGGTAATTAAGACATGTAAATTTTTGTTTATTGCTAAGAAAACACACTAGGAATCAAGTAATTTAGCTACAAATTCATCTATGTTCTTGTCTGAAGTTCCACCTTCATCCATTGCATCTTTAGCTACCTTCTTCCATTTGCCTGCGTTCTTCTTCATCTCTTTTCCTTTCTCTCCTTCCATCACTTCTCTTATGCAAAAGTCAACCACTTCTCCTCTCACAATACCTTTTTCATCAGGCCTAGCTCTCATCCCCATCTTCCAAACATCTTCAACATACTTGGCATTAGTGGGCTGATCTGACCATTGTGTCGCTACCACCAAAGGAACTCCAAAGCATAAAGCTTCAAGAACAGAATTGAACCCACAATGGGTAACAAAGCACCCGATTGCCTTATGTGCTAGCACCTCTAGTTGTGGGCACCATGTCACCACCAAACCCTTACGTGATGTCTCCTCTATGAATTCTTTAGGCAGCTTAGACTCCTCTGTTGCCCTAACAACCCATAAGAAGTACCGATTACTTTTCTTCAACCCATAAGCCAGCTCACTCATTTGTTCTTCTCCAAGCACTGCCAGGCTTCCAAAAGACACGTACACAACCGAACCACTAGGTTTATCATGCAGCCACTTCATGCATGCGGCAGAATTAGGCTTGAAGAGACTAATTCCATAGTCTATATCACCTTCGATTCTTTTGTCCAAGTACATGGATGGAACTGTTGGCCCTATCGTCCTTAATTTCCATCGTTGGGCCATCCATTCCACTACCTACACAGAGAACATCAACAAGGTCAATATATTAGCAGTACAAGTCTGTTTTTTTATGTTTTTTTATTTTTTTTTCTCCCTTTAACCCTCCGCTTGTTTTTAAGCCTACGAACTCGGCTTGGCAAGGGAGATCTTTGATTAACATAGAAATATGGAATTTTCAAATTACATATTGCAAACTTATATATAGGTCATACCTCTTCCTCCAGTTCCTGAAAAGAGTTATGAAGAATCCAGTCTGCTTCATCAATGTTAATGAATTGATTCACTAACAAATTATAGAAAGCAGGGTACACACTCGGATCACTTACAAAAGATGGAGTCTCTGGAACTTCTAATTGAGGCAATCCAGGAAGTGAAACTACTCCAGATATTGGCACTGGAAGGAGACCCCTTTGGACATGATAATATATGCTACTAACTGCACAACTTTGAGTGAAAAACGCCACTCCTAGCACTCCATATTGCTTGGCTACGTCAAGTGCCCAAGGTAAGAACCCATCATAGATTAGTGCAGTGACAGGATGGCCAGAGTCATTGAGTTTCTTAATTAGATTTGCTAAGGTTTGTAATCCTACAATTTTGAAACTTGAAATGTAGGCTGCTGGGCTCTCTGCTTGTGCATAACCACCCTCATCAAAGCCATCAGAAATAGTTTCAAGATTGATTTTGCTACTAGGATCTACGTTCATGGATTTGCTGATATATTTTGTGTTGGCTAGAGTGGCCTTAACTCCTTTAGAGACCAAACGCTTACAGAATTGTAACATGGGATTTATGTGCCCTTGGGCAGGATAAGGGAGGACCAGAGCATGAGCTTTGCAAGCCATTTGTTCTTTATCCATTTCTCTCCTTGGCGGATCACACTAACATATTCCAAGCCATTTATAGAGCAAGAGCGAGTCTAGATAGAGGCTTGAAATTTCTACATACAATCGGATGTTTCTGATCTTATTATGTTAGATTGAGGTTGGAAGATGCAATACGAATGAAAGAGCTACATCTGTCGTACATCATCTTTTTTTAAAAAATCAATATAGAATCCTAATTTTTGTTTGTCACTTTTCTATATTTAATTTTATCAAATTTAATATTTATTTCATTTAATTATATAATCATAATCTAACTAACTAAATATGATCCTAATAATAATAATAATAATAATAATAATAATGCTGTTTTTTATATTTACAGTCAAGATACATAATTTTATAGTAATAATTAGTTTTATATTCTATGTTTATTTAAAAATTAATATTTTATTTATTAATTTTTATATTAAAAACCAAAAAAAAATTATCTAAATCATCAATCAATCAATCAATATCAATATATATTATTAGTTCAGCTTAAAAATTAGTTTTAAATAATCATTTGTCATTTGTCAAATAATTATATATAATACAATTATGTGTTATTATTTTATATTATATTACAAAAAGTTGACGTATCAGAAAAATTTTAAATACAAAATTAAAAAAATTTAACTTCTAAATAAATGTTAAAAAATCTAAAAATAAAAAATTCTAAATAGAAAGTGAAAATCATTTAAACAATTCTGAATTGAAAATTAGAAAAATTTTAAAAGGAAGAATTTTAAACAATTTCTAAATAAAAAATTAGAAAAAATAAAGATTTTGAATTGAAAATTAGAAAAATTTAAAAATTAAAAATTTTAAATAATTTTTAAACAAGAAATTAAAAAAAAAGCGTAAAAAATTCTGAATAGGCAGTTTCTGATCTTATTATATTAGATTGAGTTTGGAAGCTGTAATAGGCACGATAGAGCTACATCGTCTCATTGTGAGTGATCATTTGCATATATATATTTTTTTAAAAAAATTAACTTTACATCTTTTTTTTAAAAGAAATTGATATATAATAATAATATTTGTTTTTCATTTTCTATATTTAATTTTATCAAAATTATATTCATTTCGTTTAATTATGTAATAATAATAAAAATAACTAAATATGATCCTAATAATAATAGTAATGCTGTTTTTTATATTTGTTTTAAGATACATCATTTTAATAGTATTAATATACTATGTTTATTTAAAATTTATATTTTATTTGTTAATTTTTTATATTAAAAATCAAAACAAAAAATTATTCAAATTTGACGCAAAGGATGACTCGATATTCATGTTGCCCCTCCCACGGTGTAAATCTTAGTTAATTAGGTCTTTAATTATTTATAATAAATTATCTGTGTTATATTTGAATAATCTCATAATGTTACACATAATTACAACCTTATCTTTTAAAGCAGTAGACACTCAAATAACAAATGTATTCCAAACCAATTTGTATAAGTATCTACTAATCTTGCAATCAATCATTACGAGTGATTTAAATTTGCAATTTCTTTTAGATATTGCATGAGAATTTGTTAATAGTGAAAAAAAAAGTTAAAGAGAGTGAAAGAAGATACGAAATGACATATAAAATAGGTTAGATAATTGTACAAAATGTACCAATCATCGTTGTTATTATTCAAAATCCAAATAGTGTACACAAAAAAATTGTCGCTGTCTTTAGCAAGTGAGATACCAATGTGCTTTTAGTTCAGTAATTAAATAAGTAAAAATGGTAGTATCTATTATCTAAATTCATTAAAAAAAACCTCAATTTGAAATTAGAAGTGAATTAAAATAAACCAATTTTAAATTAATTAGACCTAAAACTGATGTGATTTGATTTGTGATTCATCTTAATTAATTCTATTTAAATTATTTAAAATTAAAATTATGAGTGAATCAACTCAAAATCTGAAAAATGACTCAAATTTTTTATATTTTAATATGAATGTCCAATTCAATCTGAACCCATTTGAAAAAAAGATAATTTGAAATTAAACTCACTTAAAAATAATTTGACTCAAATTCACTTGAATCAACCAAACTCTTTTGCCACTTTTATAGATGAGGATACAAGAAGAAAACAACACATAAACACACCAAATTCATCAAATTATTGAAGACAAAAGTATTAATCAATTCCTTATATATATATATATATATATATTAAGGCCAAAGGAACAATTCAATAAATGATTTCCTGAAATTATGAGACCATTACAAGAGCTAATGGACATATATGCGCATCTTTGAATATCATTAATAAAGGAGGATCGGATACACACTGGACATTACCTATTTTAAATCTATAAGAACATTTAAATGCCAATTCAGATAAATAGTGAATTTGTTTTGAGACCTAGTTAGCAAAGGTACCTAAAGCGAAGGAGACGGTCAATCTTCTAATGTCCTCAATCACTACCTTAATCTCCCAAGGGACTTCTTGAATGTGGTTGTTAACACAATCTATCACTATTGAGGAGTCAAATTTGCAAACAATCTTTGGTAGATGAAGAAAGCTTGCGAATCTAACTGCATCCCTTAGAGCATAGGCCTCGGCTGACAAAGGGAAATGGCATGACTCCTTTATTTATTAAGAATCCATTCCAGTCTTTGCAAACAAATGCTGCCATGGCCTTCCTTGTATTGATGTTGCACGAAGCTTCATAATTAAGCTTCATCACGCCATAGATGAGGCATTGCCAATAAATTTAGGTTTGCTGTCTCACATTGTGATTAATGGTACTAAGCCCATTAATTTGTAGGTTACTTGACTGGAAGCTTTCCCTGTACGACAATGCTCACTCAGCGTTTGAGGAGGAGGGAGGGGTCTATTGGCTGATTTGAAAAAATTCTCTCATTGTGTGCAATCCATATATTCCACGCAATATGTGCCACAAATTCATTATTTTGAGGAAGGGTTTGGATTGCCATTAACCACCATTCACTGAAAGGCTTAAATGAAGAAATATTAAAGTGAAATCAAAAGCTGGACAAAAACCATATTTCTCAGTATGACTATAATTGACAAGCATGACAAGCATGTGGGAGACCATTTCGGGTTCAATCCTGTAAATGGGGCATATATTGGAATTGCTTTGTTTCCTACAAAATAAATTATCAAGAACTGCTAAATATTTTTTGTATACATACATAGAAATACTTTTAATGTGGGAGGAATCTGTAAGCGCCAAACACTATTCTAGGAGCTCTTTGATTGACCATTAACTGATGACAATGGGTTTACTTAGTGGTCATTCCAACTTTGATTAAAGATGGTCTCATGCCCTTTCTTGACTGAATCTAATCCAGAACTGATTGGGTGTCAAACCATTTCATCTTTTTGATTAATATCCCCTCCTGAAATATTTAAGATTTTATCCCTATCGGCCGAATTGAATAAATGATTTAACACCTCCAAACTCCATGACCTGCTGTCATGATTAATTAGCTTCAGAACCATATAAATATCACTATTTGAAGTCTTAGCAGAGGATACTTTAAAATTTGGTGCTTGGGGAATCCACTTGTTATCCCATATCTCAATTGAGGATCCATTGCCCATATTCCAATGACAATCCTTGGCAATTGCTTCACTATCCTGAAGGATACTACTCCAACTCATGAATTCAATTTATTTAAAGTATTTCATTAATTTTTGAGCTTAATTTATAATTTTTCTATATTCAATTTGAGTTATTTTAATGTCAACTTAGGTTATTCCTCATACTTGAGTGTTATATAGTAATTTTTAGGCGTTTGGATATATTTGGAGTTGTTTTGGACTAAGCTAGCATAAGGAAGTAACTATAGGGACTCAACTAAAATTTGACAAACTAAAGAATGGGAGCTGTCTATCGTGCCTATGACTACAACTCTTATGTTCAATGCTAGCTATCGCGGGAACTTTGTCGCAGCCTACAATGTAGGCTCCATGTGAATCGATTTTTTAGCTCGATTTCAACTACTTTAAGACCCTATATAAAGGAAATCTAGGGTTTTTTTTTTGGTTGGAGAGCAAACTTAAGAGAGTTTTGGCCAACTTTTGAGCAAGAAAACAAGAGGAAAACATAATCTAAACATCTTTTAAAAGAAAGGAATACAAAAATTCAGATTTCAAACATGGCGAATTGAAGAATGAGCAACACAAATCTTCTCCATCCTTTATTGTTTTTAATCTAAGTTTTATGGATTTGTTTCATATTTCTTTTTCTATTTTATTTCCAATATGATGAGAGTCTAAACTCCTTTCTTAGGATTGAATTTGAACTTATAATAGTGTGATTTATGATTTGACTCTATTTTTATGAATGAATGAAATTTGATTTGATTTAATGGTTATGTGCTTAATGCTTATGAATACTTGGCCACCATTTGTATAATTTTAGATTTTGAATGAAGTAACTTGAGTTGAAGTTTAACATTGGATCATTAACCACTGAATTTAGTTTATTATATTATAGAGATAGATGCATAACTAAGGAGATTCAAGGTTAATCACAGAGCTTGATATGTTAATGTGTAAACTTACCATGAGAATAAGTCTTATTTCATGTTAGCATCATCTTATTCATTTTGAGAAAAGATTTAAGAATATTTAGAATAGTATCCTTCAATAGCATTCATTCATGAAATAAACATAGAGTTCATTGATTGATTTATATTTATTGCAAGGGATAACTTAATCTTAAGTCTTTATTATCATTGTTACAACAATCTATTTACTATTTTCAGTTCTTTGTTTTCTTTTTTTCTGATTAGCTTTTTACTATTATTGTAGTGAATTCTATATAATCTTAGTAGTCACACCGATAGTACTTAATAACCTAATCCCTTTGGATAAAAACCCTTCTCCATACTATAATTTGTATGCGCACTTGCGTGACCACACATCACAACTCTATGAAGAGATTGTAGACATTGCATTTTACACCCTGGAAAATTTTGACATGATGATGATAGCCAATTAAAATTGGAACAAAAAAAATTGAGTGTGATAATCCAAGTATAAGGAGTGGATAACTGTTATTTTTTCTTTTAAAATTTTTCTCGCACCCAAAATTCATGAAGAACCGAGTATACATTCAATTCTATATAAAAAAGGGGAAAAAGAAAAAGAGAACAAAGGAAAAAAAAAAAAAAAGGAAAAACAGAAAAGGCATGTGCCCATGCACGACCAAATTAGAAAAAGGAGTTGAAAGACCTTTTGGCTCGCTATAAATATGTTTGCACGAAACAAATGAAGGGGTCTCCCCCCCTCATTACCATTTGCTGGCTGCCAACCTCAACAAAGAATAGTCACTTTTCCTCTCAGTTTCCCAATTTTAGTGTTGCTGACTCAAAACAATATCTACTTCCTCCCTCATTTTTGCCAATTCAGTGCCACCAACCTCCATAAAAATAGCCCTTTTAATTGTAAACCTTCAAGATTTTCATGATTAGCAAAAAATCTTGGTTAAAAATACTTTGCTTCTCATTTAAAATCTAAATCAAGACCAAGAACTGATCAAGCCTTTGCGAATAAATTTTATCTATTTTCCTAATTTTGTGTTAAAACATTTCATTTCTTTCGGTTTCTTGAATAATATCAAGAAAATGTATGATATTTGAGGGTCCATTAAATATTATTATCATTTTTTAAATTTATTTTTATTCAATAATCTAGTCTTTCTATATTATTTTTGTTTCTATCTAATTTATAATAGACTATGCCTCAATTTATTTTTATCCAATTATTTAATTTATTTTTATCTAGTAATATGTTCCTTTTATATTATTTTTATTTTTATCTAATTTATGGTAGACTTTGCCTCCTAATTTATTTTTATCTAGTTAATTGGTCTTTAATTTTAAATGTTATTATTATTCGGCACTATTAATTTTTGTTGCTCTGTGGCTGACTCTATCGCTCAATTAATTTTTTTTAAATCATATTACCTTTTTATTTTTTTTCCATCATTGTCATTTTATTTTATTTTGCCTTATTTTATTCTATGACATCATGATTTATTTATGGTATACTCATAATTGTTTTTTTTTTTCCTTCTTTTCTGTAATTGTGGCATTTGGAGACTAATTCTCGTGTTGTAGGGCATATCTATTCTACCTTGTTCATTCCTTATTTTTTATTTTCATTTTAGATGTATTTATAAATCCCTCATTCTCCTTTGGTCTATAAAATTAATTAATTCTTTACTGTTACTGCATATATATTTGCATTATGTTTATTATTTATTCTGTGATATATATATATTAATTGTGCGTATGAAATCGATAATAATAAAAAATAATGAATAATCAATATGGATAATTTATAAAAATCATGAACAATAGAGTGGAGGCAGACAATGTTTGGGCGACCTGAGGCATTTAACACCTTTTTCGAGCAGTATCCAACTTCAAAACCTGACTTTGAAGGGGTGACGAGTTGAGTATTCTGCATAAAATTCCTGCTGTTATCCGATTTGTCTCAGTCATATTAGGTGGCGACTCTAATTTTCTTCGGGATTCACCAATGTATTGTTTCGTATACCTTTAGGCCCTCGATGCTCGTATATAGTGGTATAGTTGCAAAATCCCTGTTTAATGAGGTATTTCACTATATTGTCTCATGGCAACTATTGATCAAGCATAGAACAAGAGCCTTGCTTATAGTGGTGACTCTGTTGGGAATATAAAAGTTGATTTCGTATAATTGTCTTTGATTTTTATATTTTGTCCATATTAATTATGATACATTTTTACATTCATTACACGTACCATGCACACAAACTACCTTAATTACTTGGTGGTACCATTAGTGTGATACCTAAATTTCACTCGTTCTTAAAAGAACACCTATGGAAAACACCACTCGCAAGCCTTGTACCTTCGAGTATATCAAAAGGGTTGTCTTGACCCTAACTTGTGAGAGCCATCTTCGAATAAGATAATCCTTAACTTGTGTGTTATGTTGAACTTCAATGTTTCAAGTCTTGTTTTGATGATTACAAACAAGTAAAAAAGTTAACCATTGTCCAAAGTTATTTATGTTAGAACTAGCAAGTACATCAATTCTTTCAACTATGATGATTGGAGAAGGTATTATGATTGAAAATTCTAAGTATTAGAGAGTGACGATTAAGGAAAACTTAGCCTCTCAGTCCAATAGGTGTTGCCAACTTCCAACAGACATTGTAGATTATGCAACAAGCATTAAAATTTCACAACAGGTGTTGGAGAAACACTCTACCTTGAGTAAAGCTCTTTGGATCCCTCATCAAATGTTGCCTATATTCCTAACAGGCGTTAGACCACTACTCAAATGTAACTATGCACATTGGACCTTACAATGAGGGTTGTGATTTCGTAAAAAGTGTTATTCTTGACTCACAACATATGTTGTACTTTCATAATAGGTATTAGACAAAGTGTCCTAGATTGAGCAAAACTCTCTACAACTTGAAAGGAGCATTGGCCCTTTCACAATAAGCATTGAAAAAAGCTCTCTAATTTGTGCTAAAATCTCAGGACCCCCCCAATGAGGTGTACTTAATATCACAATAGCCATTGAACACGTCCAACGGGCATTGGAAGATCACCAACAAGCATTGAACACATCTAACAGGCATTGAAAGATCACCAACAAGCATTGAAAAAATGCTATTGTTTAAGCTATAAGTCTATACCCCTCAACGAGGAACATTCCTATCTCAACAAGTATTAGAGGTGTTG
Organism: Omphalea diandra; assembly: GCA_949677035.1. Taxonomy (NCBI): domain Eukaryota; kingdom Viridiplantae; phylum Streptophyta; class Magnoliopsida; order Malpighiales; family Euphorbiaceae; genus Omphalea; species Omphalea diandra. Next base: position 8,120 of record CATIWR010118328.1, on the reverse strand, counting down.
CCAACGAGCATTGCAAAAACTCTAACAATTGTTGAAGCATTTTTGTATATCCTATAAAATAGAGCACCAAGTTCATACTTTTTGGGAATCAACAATGGGCATTTATCTTCCTTTAAGGGACATTGAGGTTTTTAAAAAATGACCATTATTTATATTCAATGATTGTTGAAGAAAAGTGAAATAAACAAATGTAAAAGTCAAAGGAGGAGTCTTGAGCTAACTTCTTTCGAGTCCCAATGGGCGTTTTGATAGAGCCAATGACTGTTGAAGGTGTATTTTGTTTGATAACCACCCATTCGTATGAAATCAATGATGGTTGATGCCTTAGCAATGAGTGTGGAAATTACTCAATAGAGGTTGATATCTTACAACTGTAATGTGAAGTGATAATTTTTTCTCTAATGATTAGTTCTTTATTCATGCTATAAAAGGACCTGCTTTCAATAGAAATAGACAGGAAACTATTCCATTACATGAGTATTTTATTTTGAAAGCTTTTCTCAATCAAAAGGGTGAACAAAAAGTGATCTAACAATTAAGAGAAGTTCATTATTCAAGGTTTGCAAGAGTTATCTTCAAAAATAAAGTATGAAGAATAAACTTTTCACAAATTATCTTCACATTCTCAACCTTATTAAGCATACCTTGTAAGAATACTTAAAGTGTCTTTATTGCTTAAGTAAAAAAGTTTTTCCTCCTTCTTAAATGGATATATTTAATTTGAGGAAACCTTAGGTTGGGAAACCTTGAAAACTATATCTTATGAAAGGTTTAAAGTACTACTTCAAAACTACTTTAGATTAAGGTTTAACAGTATTTGTTAACTACTTATAAGAGCTTGACAATCTATCACTTGTAAAGGCTTGGTAAGTGATCAAAAACTCACTTGTGTAAAGGTTGTTGATAGCATCTTAAGCTATCAATATAGTGAAAGATTTAGTAGAAATATTAGAGGAGAGGACGTAGGCAATTAGTGTTAAACCTCTACAAATCCCATGTGTTGATTCTTCATCTATTTCCATATTTAGTTTAAAATTGTTAGCTTGCCATTGCCTTATTCAATTCCTTCTTCTAGGGCACCAAGGAATAATAATTGGTATCAAAGCAGGTCTCTTGATTAAAACTTAAGTCGTTATAGCAAAGATCATGGCAAGACATGAAGAATCCCAATCTATCCATAAGCTTCCATTCTTCAGGGGAGATGGCTATGGTTATTGGAAGAATCATATGAAGATCTTCCTTGACATTGAAACCATTGACTTATAGGACATTGTTGAGGAAGGAAAAAAGGTTCCAATAAACCAAGTGGGAGATGTTCTTGTACCAAAGCCAAAAAGTGAGTATGCTACTAAAGAAAAAAAGATAAACCTAAAGAATAGAAGAGCAATGTATGTTCTTTTTTATGCAGTATATAAGTCCTAATATGCTAAGTTACAAATGTGTACATCAGCTAAAGAGATGTGGGACACATTGCAAACTCAACATGAAGGAACCAATGAAGTAAAAAAGAAAAAGATACAAATGTATACATATATGTATGAAACATTTGTATACCAAACTGGTGAAACTATTATTGAGATGTATAATAGATTCATAAACATTATGTGCACTTTCAAAACTTTAACTTTGGGGAAGTCATATACGAATGAGGACATGATAGTAAAAATTATGAGAACACTTCCTAAAGATAAGTGGGAAGCTAAGAAGACATCTATAGAGGAAGCCAACAAATTAGAAGTTTTGTCACTTGATAAGCATGTGGGAAACTATTAGCCCATGAGATCACTCTTGAGAAGCCTGCTGAAAACATAGGAATGAAAAAGAAAGCCTTGGCATAAAAAGCCAAAGAGGTATGTTTTGAAACTTTTTCTACTTATTTACTAACTTTTTCCTCTTTTAGTGATGATGAAGATAGTAGTGAAGATGAACATCTTGCCTTCATCACTAACCAAGTAAAGAAATCCCTTTCAAATAAAAAGGGTATAAATGCAAGGAATTACAAGAAGGAAAACACCAAGAGTCAACTCACATGCTATGGATGTAATGAGAAAGGGCATATAACATGACTAGCCAAAGACAGTCTAAGAAAATTGGAAGGAGTTGGTCAAGGCTTTCAAAAGTCATTACTCATACAATGTGTAGATTGATGTGACCTTGAAGGACTTAGAGGCTACTAAGAAAAAAACTAATAAGTCATTTTTTGATTATCTGAAGAGATGTAAACAACTAGTAGGACAAATGAAAAATCGATCGAATGAGAGGGATCAAGTCAAATTGGTTGTGAGAGGTGTTTTGCCTCTAATCAGTAATTGACTCAGATTTCTGCCTCTACGAAATTTTAATGATGCGTTGAATTTCGGTATGCAAGTAGAGGGGGGCTAAGCTTAAAAGCCAAAAGTCTTATGAGAGGACGAGCTAAAGTGTTCAAGGCAGTTATCAATTGCAGTATGAGAATCGAAAATTATCGATGTCATTGTTATGAAATAGCTTAGAAAACTTACAAAACTACGAAAATTTTATTGTGGCTAAACGAGTCATTAGTTTATGTTGATATCAATCTAATATTAAATATAATAAATAAAATTGTTATGGAATTCATCCAAATGAGAGTTTACTCTTTTTTCTTCAGCACAAGCAAACATCAAACATCTATATAGCATAATGGACCTAATTAATACATTATCCCAAGACTCACACCTACTCAACAAAGGCTATTAATGATTATGTTACAACAAATAGGTGGCAAAAGTGAGTTGTACAAAGAAGAGGAAATAACCTTGATGTGTTTCGCTAATTGACCCTGCATGTAAGACAGATGGAGGGAAAGGCATATAGGTGGAAGAAAGGAGACAAACATATGTGGAAACGTCCTCACATGTTAGACACATGGCAAGGAAAAATTGAGCTCCTTAATGATGACATTCTTCAAATATGCTCCCTAAGTTGGCAGCCCACTTTTTCGATGTAGTGGATAAAGATGGTTTAGAACTAGGGACTTTGCATTTCATGTTATGCATACATATTCATTTTTTTACTTAGTCTTCCTTGCAGCATAATATTTTCTAAGAATACGACACATCACCATGCATTGACTTGGCATCCTCTATGAGTTCTTCATCATGCTTCAACTCAATTGCAATGATATAAGTATGTGAAATGAAAAATAGGTAATGTATAAAACCAAGTGAATGCTAAAAAACTAACATCGATTACATTTCTAAGTTTTGTTGTGATAGACAAGGATGAACCAAAGATGGGGATTATAACTCCTACCGCATCAATGACCAAGGCATCACTTAAGCCTTTGGTGTAAAGAAAAGGTGAGATGTAGAGAAAAATGATAGTTGGCCAAAAAAAAAAAAAAGAAGAAAAAAAAAGGCGAGAAAAAGTCAAAGAAATTAAAAAATAAAAATGAAAAATGAGGAGAGAGGGATAGAATAGAAAGAAAAAAATGAAAATGAAAAAGGAAATAACGAGAAAAGATGAAGAGAGAGATAAAAAAAGAAGAAGAGACAAAGAGAGACAAGAAAGAAAAAAATGAGAGAAAGAGAGAAAAAAAGGAAAGAAAATGCAAAAAAGAGGGGGAAAAAAGATAGAAAAGGAATGTGAAATTGAATTCAAGACAGCAAAGAAAGTCGCAATAATAAAAAAAAGAAAATAAGAAAAAAGGATTAGTAGATTGATAGCCAAAATGTGTACGATAAAAGATTATTGGCAAAAGGGAGCACCATTAGAGTAATATTTTTACAATAAAAAGAAATTGCTAGTCAAAAGCTTGTCAAGTTGAATCAACCTTGACATTGAGAATTTCAGTAATGACGAGTCCATAACGAAAAGGAAAAGCAACTTAAAGTGATACTTCATCAAGATCAACCCTAACAAGTAAAACACAAAAATAAGAAAACAAAAAAAAGGAAAAAAGAAAAAATAGAAAAAAAGAAAAAAAAATCAAATTTTGAAATGTGATCCTACTGTAAAAAGACCTCAGTGGAAGGCATGGTAATACCAAGGGGCATGAAGTTCACTAGAATCTAGATCCTATTGTAAAGAGACCTTAGTAGAGGCCTTGGTGACAACGAAGCTACCGAGGAGGGTGAAGTTTGCCAGAATCCAAATTCTACTATAAAGAGATTTCAATTAAAGCCTTGATGACAATGTAACTGTTGAGGAGGACAAAGTCCATCAGGGTTCAGATCCTACTGTAAATAGATCTTAATAGAAGCTTTGGTGACAACAAAGCCGCCGAGGAGGATGAAATCCTTCAGAGTTCAAATCCTATTGTAAAGAGACCTAGTAGAAGCCTTGATGACAATGAAGTTGAGGAGGATGAAGTTTATCAGAGTTCAAATCCTATTGTAAAGAGACCTCAGAAGAAACCTTGGTGATTGCGAAACTGCCAAGGAAGACAACCCATTAGATATTATTCTACTATAAAGATACATTAGTAGAAACTTTGACAACTACAAGAAAGACGAAGTTCACACTTTATTCTGTTGTAAAGAGACCTCAACATAAATCCTGGTACGTACTTTAAGGAGACTGATAGGACAAATCAGAGATATTTTTGGATTATATAAAAGTAGGAGGCAAATTGTAGACACTGCATTTTGCGTCTCGAAAAATTTTGACCCAATGATGATAGCCAACTAAAATTGAAATAAGGAAATGAGTGTGATAACACAAGTATAGAGAATAGATGAAATTTTTATTTCTTCCTTTTAAATTTTCCGCGAATCCAAAATTCAAAATTTGTGGAGACTCGAGTATACATTCAAATCTATATAAAAAAAAAGAAAAAAAAAGAAAAAAGAAGAAAAAATGAAGGAAAAAGAAAAAAGGTAAAAGAAAAATAGACAAAGAAAAAAATCAAAAATCAAAAAAAAAAAAAAAAAAAGAAAAGGCATGTGCAAGGTTTCAACAAGGTTTCAATAGGTTCAAAGTCAATCATAATGGAGAAAAAATATATATTCACACATAAACTCAACAAACCTATTTTGTGGACATTTAAATAAGAAAATTCTGTAACTTTCAAGAAACCTATTTTGTGGACATTTAAATAAGACAACTCTATAACTTTCATGTTTTACACTTCATCTAGTTCCTATTCTAGGGCTACTGGGTAAACATAATCAATAAATTGACAAGGTTTCAGCAGGTTTAGGGTTAGTCATAATCAAGGAGAAATATCTCTTTACCCACATTATAATCATCAAAACTATTTTATATGCATTTAGATGAGGCATAAATATATAACATTAATGTTTTGTATTTCACCTAATTCTCATTTTAGAACCATGAAATTTTAGGTAAATAGAATTAATAGATTGATCATGTTTCAACAAAGTTTAGGGTTAGTGATAATCAAAGAGTAATATCTCTTCACCCATATCATATTCAATAAAATTATTTTATAATTTAGATAGGATATAAATAGATAACTATATTTTTATATTTTGTCTAACTCAGCCTATGAGGTCATTAACATATATGAATAAATCTCAATCAGTCCTAATCAAGGAGTCATATCTCTTCACACATAATATCTTTAGTTAAATTATTTTACAAGCACTCAGATGAGACATAAATCTATAATTTTCATGTTTTACACTTTGCATAATTCATCTTTTAGGGTTATGAAATCATGGTGTAATAGGTTATTCTAAAAATAAAACCAACACAATTCAACTCTTATTTCTCCTTTGCTTCTAATAACTTTCATACACAAACTCTAGCTATAATTACTCCATATTTCTTACTAATCATATATGTTTAACATATTATGAAGGAAACATTTTATATGAAAAAGAAGAGAAATCAATTACCCCTTTTGCCAAAACTAGAAAAGCTCAAGATTTCTTTTAAGCTAGCTTATTTTGTTTTTCTTCTTCTTCTTTCTTTCTTTGCTCTCTTTTCTTTTGTTGTATCTTTCACCTTTTTTTTCTCTCTTACTTGCTCTTATACGACAAGAATTTCAATTTTTATACCTACTATAATAAGACAAAATTGTGGTGACTTACTACTATTTGTTAGAAGTTTAATTTTTCTCTTTTAGTCCCTTCTTTTCTTTCCATCATCACCTATATCCCTCTACTAATTTTCATATGCTCCTTACACTTTTAAAATGTTTCAATACATATTTATTTAAGAAATAATAATATATATATACCACATATGACAATTTGCAATGTAACTATGAAATATCATATCTATATTCAATTGCCCCAAATGCAATGGTCCAAATGTTGTCGTCATGATTATCAAATGTAAATATCAAAGTGAACATTTATGCAATACATAAGTTCACATGGGATTACAAATCATTTATGCATTACATATGTTCATGTGAGAATGCTAATAAATGAGGACAAAGATGTTACAAATATTATATCAAATTTTATTTAAAAAAGAATAATAAAACATGAATTGGCTAAAATTTATCTTATCACTTAAAAGAATGATTTAAAATTTAAAATTTAAATTATATTTTTGATATACAAAAATAATTTCTATTATGACATATTTTTTTTTGACATGAGTTTTTTATAAAATTTAAAATTGATTCATTATTTTCACTTCTAAGCTATTATATATTTAATAATTAAATATGTAATTTGATTCTAATGAATAACTTTTTTTTTTTATTTTGTCTACTATTTTAACTAATGTTTCACATTTTCTCACTAATCCCATTTATATTTCTATTTTTTAATTTTTATCTAATTTTTAAATTTAAGCATAATTATTTTTACATTTATAATCTTGCATGAAAAATTTTTGCCTGCCTTAATTAGAAAATCTGGCTTCACCTCTAGTAGTAAACCTCATCTTTAACTAATATTTATTTATAACAAATATAAAAATACAAATCATTATTGTTCAATGTATCAAAAAGATATGTTTTTCCCAATTAGTGGTCCGTCTATTCACTACAACTTATCCATAAAATTATACTACAATTGTGGAGTTTCGTATTGATATACATATATTATAGTCAAGTTTTAGTTGGTATTTGGTGAAATTAAAAATTAAGGGTTAAAAATTTAAAAGCTAAATTTTAAGTATTAAATGATTCAAATTTTGAAAATTTTAATTGTATAGTTGTTTAGTATAAACTGAAAATTAAATTATAAATCTAATTAATTTATTTGATAATAATAATTATTGAATAGATATTAAATGGATTTTATTTTTACATGAGAGTTTGTTTATTTATTAATGGTATATAGGTCATATTAATAAAAATATTTTACTATATGTTAGTTGAGCTGTTAAGTAATAATTTTAAATTAAAAATTTTAACTCATTATTTTAAAAGAATTCTAACTGAGCTGAACATTTTCAGTAATAGATAAATAAGGTTATCAAACAAGATTACATAGACGAGTGTTTAAAATTTAATTTTAAGTGTTGAATGGTGTTATCAAACACTTTTTTTACTTGATAATTGGCAACTTCTAAGAGAAAGGAGAGCAATGCCTCACTTTTTCAAATCAAACTCATTGAACTTAAAAAAAAAAAAAAGTGAATTGAAATAAGCATTCGACTTAGGGGGTGCGTATGGTTTGATCCAATTTGGAGATTTAAAAATTTTCGAAATAAGATTGAAATGTCAAAGATCTTAAAAATGAAGAATTTGTACCTTCCCGAATTTTCGGTCTGATATGATCTAGTTCATTTTGGTTCCTTATAAATTTGGAACGAGTTCAATTTGGTTATTTGATTCTTTCAGGATAGTTAGGTTAGGTTTGACACCAATTCGGGTATTTGGATATTTCAATTTATTAAAAATTAAATTTTACATTTTTTATTTTTATAAACTAAAATAAATAAAGTTCATAGTTTTCACTTTTAATTATTTAAGGACTAAAATAAATAAGTAATAATTTAATAAATTATAACTAATAACTTACACACTAAATATAAAATTAAATTTATTTAATATTTACTACTAATTTATAATTAATAATTAATAAATAATCTAATGATTAATAATATATACTAATTAAGTGAGTTAAATAGTAAAATTAATATATATATATATATATATATATATATATATATATATATATATATATATATATATATATATATATCTAAAGAGGGGTGTGTTGTGGGGTTTG